>PISW01007946.1:0-81284 GCA_004023785.1 Mungos mungo | reverse complement strand
CCTCTGGCTGGGGGTCCGCTTGGGCTTCCCTCGACGGGACCTTGCCCGAGGCCGAGGTGAGGGCCGCGTTCAGGGGCTCCCGTGGCTCCTTCTCTGTGGAACGTTAGGGAACATCCTTGCTTTTTTGTGTTTCGCTTCGTGCTGCCGGCTGACCTGCAGGAGCTTTGTTCCTCCCCGACGTGGGGCCTCCCAGCCGGGAGCTGCGAGTCATTGCCTCTCGTTCGTTATTCTGGCTTTTGGTTTGATTCGCGGTGTGTTTTTATCCAGGAGTTTCTTAATGTTCATGGGTTTTTAACTTCTACGTGGCCAGAGACATCTGTCTTTCCCTGGCCCGGCCCATCCGAGAGGACAGGCAGACCGGGTCCCCAGGGAGCCAGCCTGGCGCGGCCGTCGGGGGAGAGCTGGCCGCCGGGCCCCCCGGTCACCTTGTCCGGCTCCGCTGTCTCCTGTCTGCTGCTCTGTCTCCCCTCAGCCGTGTGGGGACGGGGTTCTCCTGGGGATTCGTGTGCCAGCCAGCGATGTCTTTATTTTTCTCGCTCAGTCTTTTGGATCCAGGGGAGGGCTCCAGGCTCCAGGGAGGGAGGCCAGGCCATGGGGGGACATCGCCATGTGTCCTGATAGCTCTGAGCATGATGTGGAGGGCTGAGCCCCGGATTCTGGCTGCCTCGTGCTCTGATGGCTGGTGATCATTTAAAATCTGGGCCCTGGGGCACCTGGGGGCTCAGTTGAGTATCTGGCTTTGGCTCAGGTCATGATCTCGAAGCTCCTGGGTTTGAGCCCCGCGTCGGACTCTGTGCTGACAGCTCAGAGCCTGGAGCCTGCTTAGGATTCTGTGTCTCCCTCTCTCTGCCCCTGTCCCACATATGCTCTGTCTCTCTCTCTCTCTCAGAAATTATTAAACATTTGAAAAGTAAAGTAAAAATCTGGGCCCGGAGGGCGCTTCCCAGGAGGGCAGCGGGAGACCAGGGCGGCAGGTGCGGCCCTCCCACACCCCAGGGCCGCCTGGCGCCCTGCCCTCCTCTGTCCCCTGTGGCACCACGAGGGCGTGTGAGGGATGCGGTGGCGGCCGGGCTCTCTGAGAAGCCGGCCCGGGTCTCCGGCTCACGCACTGCATCTGGCTCTCCAGGCCTGCGGCTTCTGCCCACTGTGCGTATTCTGGACGCCAAGTCCAGACGCGAGTCAGGGTGCAGAGGCCTTGGCCTGCTCCTCCGGCACATCCCAGGGCACCTGTGTGTGCTCCGCAGACCGCAGCCCCCTCCTGGGTTTGTGGGCAGGGCAGGCCCCTGGGCCCGCTCAGACTCCCCTGCCCTGGCCAGGCCCGGCCGCCGCCTCCTGCCCACCCTCTGCTCGCCGAGCCCCCCAGCCTGAGGCTTCTGGAAATCGGGGCTGCTCGGAAGAGCAGAGATGCGGAGGAGAGGAGGGGGGCAGGATGGGCGGGCCCCACCCCCGCCGTGCTGTGGGGGTCCCTCGTCCCTCCCGACCAGGCTGTGGGTTCCTGCTGGCCCTGCTCTGTCCTGCAGGGAGGCTCTGGCACTAGACTCCTGAGCTGGACACAAGTTCCTTTGTTTTGCTTTCTTGCTTTTTTTTTGTCTTCTGTACTCTCACCTGAGTACTGAAATGTCACCTCGTCATGATCAAACGTGAAGCCATTGGAGCTCCACGCAGGGGCAGCCCCTGTGTGCGATCTGTCATCCCTTCATGATCTCCAAATTGTTTTTATGTAATCACAGTCTATCTAATTTGAGTCTTTTTTTTTTTAAGCTGTTTAGCTGTTCCAGAAATACCTTCCGGTCTCATTAGAATCGTTGACAAACTCTAGTCGGAACGCGCCGTCCTGCCATCACCTGTGACGTCATCGGCTGTGGGAGTGTGATCCTCTCTCGCAGCCGGGCACGGGGTCTGTGCCCGGGTGTTTGTGTTTCCCCCGCTGGCCTCCTGGCCACGGGCTCACATGACTTGCTCTGGGAGAGGCTCAGTCCTCACCTGTGAAATGGGGCCGTGCAGTTCCCCGCAGAACCCCGCGTGAGCTGCTGGCCGGAGCGGGCACGGCGTTGGGAGTCTTAGCCCCCGAGCCCCAGGCCCGGCCGCGGCGGCCTGGGAGCGGCGCCAGGAGCCCTTCCGGGAACCGCCTGGCCTCGGTGCAGAAAACGCACCGGGTTGTGGACCCTGCAGACGTGGGGTTGCCGGTACGAGGCCCTGACCGTGTTCCAAGTTCTCGTCACGTGCTGTCAGTCTGCAGGGCCGTGTTCACGTAAGGCCCCTGCCTCCTGTGCTCCCCCCGCCCTTGACCCTGGCTGGTGGAAACAAGGCCAGGGAACACGTGGACTTTGGGTTAGGTCTGCCTCTGCCCCTTACGAGCTGGGTGACGCAGGAGAGGTGTCCGAGGCCCGCACCCCTGCGGGACAGGGCGATGTTGGCGCCTGCCTCCCGGGCCGTGGCGAAGACGGACACGAAGGTTACGGGGTGCCGCACGCGGTGAGCAAGCTCCGGCCGACGGTGTTCTGGGCGCCTGCGCTTCGTGGGCGTGCTCGTCTCATGAGATAATTTCATCATAAACATATTGCAGAGGCCTTTGTTCTGACTAATTGGGCCTGGTTGCTGTTTCTAATGACTTTGGCCTCTCCACACAGAGTAAATAAGATTATGACTCCTCACAAGCCATCCGCGTGGTATTTAGCTCGTCCGATTGTTCACCATGGCAACACCCAAGGGCTTACTCATTACACTTCACTTCCGTTTTCGTCTGTTACTTATCTGGTTGATTTTTTGAGGGCCTTTCCTCCATGAGTTCAGCCATTAGAGTGGAAGGTTTTGACTCTGGTAAAGTAGAATTTGTAAGGGTTTTTTTTTCATGTCTGTTTATATTAGAGAGAGAGAGTGTGTGTGTGTGTATGAAGGGGGGAGGAGAGGGAGAGAGAGAGGGAGACACAGAATCCAGAGCAGGCTCCAGGCTCTGCCCAGTGCGGGCTCGAACCCACGAGCTGCGAGATCATGACCTGAGCCGAAGCCGGACGCCCGACCTACTGAGCCCCCCACGCGCCCCAGTTTTTTTTCATGTTTGTTTATTTTGAAAGAAGAGAGAACAAGTGGGGGAGGGGCAGAAAGAGATGGGGACAGAAGATTCGAGGTGGGCTGGGCCCTGACAGCAGCGAGCCTGGTGTGGGGCTTGAACTCACAAACTGTGAGATCATGACCTGAGCCAAAGTTGGACACTTAACCGACTGAGCCCCCCAGGCGCCCTGGAACAGGCAGTGTTTTTTAAGCTACAGGAAAAAAACCATAAAAGAAAAAACTTCACAAATGAGGAGCATCTGGGTGGCTCCGTCGGGTAAGTGTCCCGCTTCAGCTCAGGTCGCGGTCTTGCGGCTCGTGAGTTGAAGCCCCGTGTCGTGTCGGACTCTGCATTGAAGGCCGAGCCTGGAGCTGCTTCGGACTCCGTGTCTCCGCCCCTCCCCGCCCCTCCCCCGCCTGTGCACACCCGTGTGTGCATGTGTGTGCGCGCGTGTGTGTGTGTGTGTGTGTGTGGGTGGTCTCTCACTCTCAGACATAAACACACTTAAAAAAACCCAAACCTTTGCCTTCCCTAAGCTGCAAAGAATCTCTCTCTCTCTCTCGGAAGCGAGGTGGCGTCATGCTGTGTTTGGGTCTGTGGCCCGTCCAGGATTGTTTCCTGCGTGTGGTGTGAGGCTGGGATCGTGGCTCCTTTTCTCCACGTGGGTCTCCAGTTGTTCGGGCATCGTTTGTCGAAGAGCTTTCCTCTTCCCATTGGGCGGCTCGGGCGTATTTGTCGAAAGTCCGCCGACCAGCTCACTGGGCCTGGTTCTGGGCTCTCCGCTCTGTTTCCTGGGTGCTCTTCTCAGTCCCCATGCTCCTGCCGCCGTCGTGATCCCTGGGGCTTTCCGTTCAGGCGTCACGTGAGCTGGGGTGTGGGTCCTCCCACTTTGTTCTTTGGAAAGATTGCTTTGGGTGTTGTAGGTTCTTTTCGTTTCCATGTGAACTGCAGAATCGGCTTATCAGTTTCCACAGAAATCCTGGTGGGGCTGTAGCTGTCATGGCGCTGGGTGTCGAGAAGCTTGGGGCCTCCCCGTTCCAGAGGCGTTCACGCCCGCCCAGCGCCGTGGTTGTCGCAGCAGGGACCACACACGTGTTTCCTGATCTGTGATCCCAGGTCTTGTGTCGTTTGAGGCCGCCGCAAATAGGATGTGAAAGTTCGTTTTCCAGATTTGTGCTGCTGACATAGAAGCGTCCCGCGGACGAGCACACCGTGAGCCTGTGGGCGGCGGCTGCGGGCTGGGCAGGAAGGTGTTCGAGCGACTGCCAGGTTACAGTTCTTCCGTGTTTGTTGTTGTTGTCCCCTCTCTTTTGCTTCTGGCTGTAACGCTGATTTCAGATGGTCATTGGGACCAGATGGCAGGTGGAGTTGGGACCTCAGAGCGAGGGACTGAGTGAAACCCGCACCGTCAGGCTCCGGAGCACTAAATTCCTTCGTGTTGTTTCGGCCCATATGAGTTACTGAGCTTTGAGGACACGGTGTCTATAAAACCTCCCTTTTTACAAACAAACTTTTTGAACTACACGCGCAACGAACTACGAAGACGCCTCCGTTCTCCCCCGGCCACGCGACCTCATTCTCGTCGGCACCTGCCGAGAGCGGCTCGGGCCGGCGTGACCAGCATGGGGCTTAGCGACAAGAGTCCCGCTGCGCCCCGCTGCCCAGGAGCCCGAGAGCTAGGCTTGGATTCGACACCCCGCCCCGCGGGCGGCCACATGGCTGCCGCCTGGGAGCTCCGGACGCGGGCTGTGGCCCGGCCTGTGTGAAGGGGCCCACAGCCCCTCTTGTTTGCTCAGGGTGGGAAAGTGGGGGCCAGAGACCCCCTACTTTTCACGGGTGACGCACCCCCACAGGAGGGAGACCCCTGTGTGGCGGCCCCTCCTCCTGCAGCCTGCGTCTCCATCCCGTCCACCCCGCTGGGACCGTGGCCCAGGCGTGCCCGAGCTGTGGCATGCTGCGTGTATCCACTCAGCGCCACGGGGGGTGGCCGTACCTGTGCGTCACGTGGTTTTCATGACCGTGTTCTCTCGGAAGGAGTTCCGCACGTGGCTGCGGGAAGAATGGGGGCGGACGCTGGAGGACATCTTCCATGAGCACATGCAGGAGCTCATCCTGATGAAGTTCATCTACACGAGTCAGTACGAGTGAGTGCGGCCGCCTCCGCGGGCCCTGGGCACGGCTCCTCCCCGGGCACTGAGTGCAGTCCCTCTCCGTGGGCCCTGGGCACAGCTCCTCCCTGGGCACTGAGTGCAGTCCCTCTCCGTGGGCACTGAGTGCAGTCCCTCTCCGTGGGCACTGGGCACAGCTCCTCCCTGGGCACTGAGTGCAGTCCCTCTCCCTGGGCACTGAGTGCAGTCCCTCTCCGTGGGCACTGTGAGCACGGCCCTGCTCCGTGGGTACTGGGTGCAGTCCTTCTCTGTGGGTACTGGGTGCAGCCCTGTTCCATGGGTACTGGGTGCAGTCCCTCTCTGTGGGTACTGGGTGCAGCCCTGTTCCATGGGTACTGGGTGCAGTCCCTCTCTGTGGGTACTGGGTGCAGCCCTGTTCCATGGGTACTGGGTGCAGTCCTTCTCTGTGGGTACTGGGTACAGCCCTGTTCCATGGGTACTGAGTGCAGTCCCTCTCTGTGGGTACTGGGTGCAGCCCTGCTCCATGGGTACTGAGTGCAGTCCCTCTCTGTGGGTACTGAGTGCAGTCCCTCTGTGTACCTACTGAATGCAGCCCCCTCCGTGGGTGCTGTGAGCCTAGTCCCCCATCATGGTTACTGAGTGCAGTGCCCCCCCCCCGCCCCCCGCTCGGGTGGTGTGAATACAGACCCTCTCTCAGTGGGTACTGTGAGCACAGTCTCCCGGGATACTGTGAGCACTGTTTCCAGCCTCCCCACCCCACCCTGCCCCATCCTGGAGTCTGTTTTCTGTCTGCTTTGTCACCACCACCCGGCAGCCGGGTGCTCCAGCAAGCGTGGCCCATGTGTCAGAGCCTCGGGGTGTTTCCCCACATCTGGGGGGGGGGGCGGCGCCTCCTCTCTCAGCTGCGCTCCCTGCCTTGGCCTCTGCCCCTGGGCCCGGCCCCTGGGTCCTATGTACATGACCCTTGGTGCGGAGAACGCCCTCTTGGCGGTCTCGGCTCCCTGTGCCAGGATGACAGGGCGGGAGTGGCATCCCCTCCCCTCTGCAGAGAGCTCTGCCCGCCCCGCTGCCCTGTGGTGCCCGGTAGAGTGTAAGCCCTGGCGGGATCTGAGGAGGTGTGAGATGTGCCCTGTGGGTGTCTGGAGGGCTTGACTGGGCCCCCTCCCCCCACTGGCCTGGGGGGAGCTCACCCTGCTGTGCTGGGCCCTCCGTCACCGGGCAGGGAGGTGAGCGAGCCCTGGGCTCCCCTCTCCCCCGAGCGTTTCTCAAGCCACCCGTCCCCCCCCACAGCAACTGCCTGACCTACCGCCGCATCTACCTCCCGCCCAGCCGCCCGGACGACCTCATCAGACCCGGTCTCTTCAAAGGCACCTACGGCAGCCACGGCCTGGAGATCGTCATGCTCAGCTTTCACGGGACGCGAGCCCGGGGCACGAAGATCACGGTGAGGGCCCGCCGCCCTGGCTGCTCACGGCGGGCTCCGGACCCGTGGCTTTGCCGGGGGTGCCGGTCGTCGGGCCCAGCCGACCCACTGGACAGGATGTGCATTTCACAAGGTCTCCAGGGGATTTGGGGCATTTCCAAGGTGGCTTTGCTGGCCACATGCTGGAGTCTGGAGAGGTGGAGAAAACGCTGATTCCAGGCCCTAGAGATTCTGGTCCATGGAGGGCGGCCAGGGTTCCTGGCTCCAGGAGTGCCCCAGGTGACAGTAGGTTGCGGCCACATTGCAGTCCCCTCCGTTAGTACACAGGCTCCCGCGGCCCGTCCTGGGCTCAGCAGCTGGTGAACACGGAATTGTTGAGCTGAAGGGGGTCTTGAACTGTTCACATTGTGCCCACCTGTCATTTGTCTGGCTGGGGTGCCTTTCGGGCAGGTGCCCCAGAGCGTCCTGGGGAGCAGTGCTGCTTCTAGTTCTCACAGAGCCTTCCTCTTGGGTCCCGACCGGCCAGGGACCCCCTGCTCTGGGGAGGCTCCTCGTGAGCGCAGCCGCCGGGCCGGGCCGCTGTGCTGGTCCGGGCTCAGGAGCGTTTCTGTCCCAGGCACACAGACCTGTCTGGGCTGGCATTCAGGCTGGGAGGGGCTCTGCATTTCTCTAAGCCCGTTTTAGATTTTATTTTATGTTTTTCTATTCAGAGAGAGTGGGAGAGGGTCAGATGGAGAGAAAGGAGACCCTGAAGCAGGCTTCACACTGAGCATGGAGCCCAGTTCGGGGCTTGATCTCGTGACTGAGAGATCATGACCTGAGCTGAAACCAGGAGACGCTTAACTGACCCAGCCACCCAGGTGCCCCATCTAAGCCCAGTCCTAGCCCCTCCAGACTGGGGAGGTTTGCATGCCTGGCAGTCTCACGTGCACCTGAGTCACTGCGCCAGGGGCCCCCGCACCTCACAAGGTCCCTCGGGTGGTGTCATGTCCCCGTTTTCCAAGCCCCCTTCAGAGACGGCTTGCCTGCTGTGGGCACTTGGTTTTTACCGCCTCCGAGGCAGTCTTGCTTCATAAGGGGCTGCCGCGAAGTCAGGAGGGACGCTGGGTGTCTGTCTGCCGGTGACGGCCGCCCGCCCGCTCGCTCCTCAGGGTGACCCCAACATCCCTGCCGGGCAGCAGACGGTGGAGGTCGACCTCACGCACCGCATCCAGCTGCCCGACGTGGAGAGCCTCCGCAGCTTCAACGAGCTGTCCCGCATCGTCTTGGAGATTCGGGAGCAGGTGCGCCAGGAGCAGCAGCGGCAGGAGAGCGGGGCCGAGGACGGCGAGGGCCGCGGCCCGCAGAGCCCCCGGGAGCCGCAGCGGGGCCCTGCCCAGCCCAGCGTGGAGCCGCCTGCCGAGAAGGGCGGGGGGCCAGCGGGCGGAGAGGCGGCGGCCGCGGCGGCACCGGCACCCGAGCAGCCCGCCCAGTCTGGGCAGGGGCAGCCGTTCGTGTTGCCCGCGGGCGTGAGCTCGAGGAACGAGGACTACCCCCGCACCTGCCGGATGTGGTAAGGATGCAAGGCGGCCTGGGCGGCCTGTGGGGCCAGCGGGGGGCTCGCCGCATTGGGGGGGAGCCTCCGACAGCTCCGTCCAGGTCCCAGCCTGGGCCCCAGCGGACAGCGTCCTTCCCTGGGCTGCACGGCCACCTCGGACTTCGGGGAGCCCCCAGCGGGGCTTTCTAGAACCGCCAGGCACGAGGCCTCCTCTGATGCCTTGCGTTGCCTCGTCCCTCCGGGGAAGGGCAGACAGGTGAGTCTGCAGGCAGCAGCAGAGGCACCGGGTCAGGGGGGGGCTCTCCCGCGCCTGCGCCCCCAGAAGCGCTGGAGTTCACCCGGATGTCCTCCAGCAGCCCCTCTGTATCCGGAACCCTCGCCAGCGCCAGCCCTTTATTTCTGCCTGCGGTTTCCCTCCCAGCCCAGAGCCTGTGCAAAGGGCCAGCGTTGCACTGTCCTCCCCACAGGGTTGGGGTCCCTGGTGCAGGGCCGGCTTGCTCTCTGCTTGACTCTCCGTCTCTGGGTTTTGTCTCCGGCCGCTGCCTTCAGCCCTGAGGCACCCCACCCTCCAGGGCTGCTGGGGCTTAGACGACCTGAAACAGATGAAACCACAGACTCGGGTCCTCAGGTGTGCCGGGCACTACAGGTCTAGAACGTTCCATCATTGCAGGACGTTCTGCTCGACCCTGGCCCTAGGGGACATGTGAGGGAATGACCTGTCTCCTGGCATCACAGCTGCTTGGCCTCTGTGTGTGTCCAGTTTTGTGCAGAGGTCTGTCTCCTTGACCCCTGGGCCGCCTGGCCGGCACTCACACGCCCGCTGGCGTGTGGGCGGGGCACCGAGCCCCCAAGGAGGACCGAGGTGTCTGCGTGGGCCGGGCGGCTAACCTGGCTCTGAGCACCCAGCACCCCATGCCTGCAGGCATTTCTCCAGGACACCAGTGTGGTGTCTGCCCCTCACTGGGTCCCGACCCTGTCCACTCAGGGCGACATCAGACCCTGCAAGACTGTCCCGCGCCTCAGCCGCTCATCCCAGGTCTGAGTTGTCCCCGTGCTTCAGCCAGGCCAGCCGTAGGCTGGGGATTCCGGGACTCCTCGTGTTCAGTTAACGTGGCGCCTGGGAAACACTGTGATCAGCATTTTGTTGAGGCCGGTGACGAAGGACAGAGGTGACAGTCAGACAAAGAGACGCGTGGGCTTCGACCCGCCCTTGGTGGCGCTCCCCACCTGGGAGCCCCTGAACCCTGAGCTTTGGGCTGTTCTGGAGGCTTCGTGCCATAGGCCCGGTCGGTCATTAGCTCCGTCTGCAGCCCCCGCCCCTCTCTGGGGGATGGCCCGGCAGCTGACACTCCACGCCAGTCCACCAGCCCCCGCGGCTACCCGAGTCACCTCCTGGTGTTCTAGGCCCCTGGGGATTCACACGGGTGTCAGGAGCCCGGGCAGATGTTGGTGTGCCTTCCGGTCTCAGGACAGGAAAAGCCGTCCCATTTCTTCGTGCTGCACGGTTGTCACAAAAGTGGCGGAGTTGGGTTTTCCTGGAAGAGCTGTACAAGTCACGTTACGATAGAATTTCAAATGATGTGAATTTTTCAAAGGTCGTGAAAGAAATAGGGCTCCGCTGTCCTTAGGAAACGGGAAGCTGGCAGCGTCCTGCGCCTGCTGTGGCAGGGTGCCGTGAGGCCAGCCCTGCGGTGGAGACGCAGGTGCGGGACGCGCCCTCAGCCACAGGCGCTGTCCACCGCCCAGGGGAGCCTCGGCGTGCTAGAGGGCGGGTGGGTGGGAGGCTCAGCTCCCTACTGTCTGCTGTCACCAGCTTTGGTGCAGGTGCTCTTTGGGACAGAGGTACGTGGTGGGGCTGCCAGAGACCTTCCTCCTTTCGCCCAGTGAGCCTGTCGGCCTGCGGTGTGGTGCCCTGGGCAGAGTTGCTTGGTGGTCCGGGCAAGATGGGCTCTTGTGGGCACTGCGGTGGGTGGCTTCCTGCTGGCCGGGAGGAGGGGCCGGCGTGCATTGGGGCGCGGGGGTGGGGTGGGGTGGGGGTGCTGCAGCAGCTCAGGCAGACAGGGTGGGACCAGGCCCCTCTCACTCTCTCCCCCTGCACTTTCCCTCTTGTCTTTGTTCAGTTTTTACGGCACGGGCCTCATCGCCGGCCACGGCTTCACCAGCCCCGAGCGCACGCCCGGCGTCTTCATCCTGTTCGACGATGACCGCTTCGGGTTCATCTGGCTGGAGCTGAAGTCCTTCAGCCTGTACAGCAGGGTGCGGGCCCCCTTCCGGAACGCGGAGGCGCCGTCCCCGCAGGCGTTCGAGGAGATGCTGAAGACCATCCAGTCCCTGACCTCCTGACGGGCCACTCCCTGCGGGCGGCTCCCGGGCCCCGGACCCTGCCGCCCGGGGCAGGAAGCAGCACGCACTTTGGAGATCCTGCCCTCTGACCACAGCACCCACCTCGTAGGAGTCTCGGCCCAGCCGCCCCACAACTCTGTGCGGAGTGCGCGACGTGTGCCCGTGTCAGGAGCTCGTGGGGAGGCTGACTGAGCGCGTCTCACGGAAGGAAGGACCCGGGACGGAGCCGACGGGGTGGGCTGGCTCCACAGTTCTGCGAACAGCTTAGCCCGAGACCCTGGGCTTGTCCTTGGCCTGCTGGTCGTTCTCTAGGGCCAGGCAGAGTGACCCTGGGGGCTGGCGATCGGGGTCATGTGTGGGGCGAGTGGCTGTGGCTGTGGGCTGGCAAGGATCTGGGGCGAGGGCCTCTGAGCTGAGCAGAAAGGGGGCTCCGGGGGGCCCGGTGTGTTGGGCCAGGACCCTGGACTGAATTCCTGTGTGTTTACTAACCTGCTTGGAGTTTAGACAGCTTTTCACCTCTGATCTGTTTGTGAATTGGCACCGTGGGGTCACTGGTCCGGGTCAGTGGGGAGCGTTATGGGTGGCTTTCAGCGGGCAGCTGGGAGGCCCTGGCCCCCCTCCAGCTTTAGAATCTAGACCTTTGCTGCAGCCAGTTCGAGGCCAGGCATTTGTTTGCACACCCCCCGCCCGGCTCCTGCACACGCTCTGGTGGTGTGAGACCCTGAGCTGAGCCCCTTGCCCCAGAACCTTCTTCAGAAATCTGCAGGGCCACCCCTGAACTGGCCCTGCCTTCTCCTGGTTGCTTAGCACACGTGGGGGCTGTTCTCAGGCATGTGAGAGCAGCAGAGTGGTCGCACAAGATGACTTGGGGGCCCCTTTGTGGGCAACAGGGCAGCTTTCCAGAAGTCACCCCATGCATGTGGAATGCACTTTGGGGACGAGGGCCTCCCAGGATCCTCCAGGGTGAACACCCTGCGCACGGACGTTTTCGCCGGTGGGTGCCTGTGACCCGTGGACACTTGCGTTTGGGGACCCGCTGTTGTGAGGTCTCTGCCGACCTTAGTGTCTCCTGAAGAGCCCTGATGCCCATGGGTCCCTGAGAACTAACGCCTGCTGCGCCCCCAGCCTGCGGAGCGCGGGCACCGTGCTGTCCTTCCGGGGCAGGGGCACACTTTGTCATCTGCCTGTGGCTCATCCTTGCTGGGTGGACCGTGCTGCACCCTCGTGCGGGGACAAGGGACCCCAGGGGACAGGGCAGCTTTGTGGTGCCTTCATGTAGAGACCAACCCGAGACGCCACATGAAGCGTCCTGTTTTCCTGACGAGTTTCTCCCCAACTGGCCATTTTGTTGTTGTTGTTTTTTTTTTTTTTAAATAAAAATTCCCTACTGCTCTGGCTTCAGTACATTTGGCAACTTTGAACTTCCTTTGCTTCCCAGAATCATAGAATTGATAAGCTCTGGGGCACGGCCCCTAAAAGGCAGACCTTCTAGGAGGTTCTGTCCAGACTCTGATGCGGAAGGAGGCACGCGGAGAAGGGGGACGGGGTCGCTTGATACGTGTCCCCATCCCTGAGCGGTGGCCCAGAGGAAGCCGGGGCCACGGTGGGATTTTTCTTAGGCTGAATTCAAAGAGAGTTTGCCTTTTCTGAGTGCAGGGTAAGAACGGCTGGGTGGAAGAGGGTGGGGCTGTGCGCTGTGATAGGCACACAGCTGAGGACCTCATTTCTGGCTCTTTCCTCGGTTTGTGAAAGGAATCTTGGAAAAAATGCAGGCATTTAACATAGGAGGTAAAAGTCCCCTCCTGTATCTGGAAACTGGCTGGAGCCCACTGGTCTCCTGGGAGAGGGCTGGCTGGTCCTTCCCCTGCAGGAGGCTGTGCTGGCAGGGCCCTGGCCAAGCACCGCGTGTGTGGTGCATGTCCCTGTGCTCCTTGTGAGGGTGGCTGTGTGCATGTGTGACCCCAGTTGGCATGACCTGAAAGTCTTGGGTGCTGGAAGGCTGCCTTCCCAGCACCTGGATTTTGGAGACAGGGTCGCAGGGGCCAGACGCCCTGCTCACGTGGACAGAGGCACCTGCGTTCCCTTCCCACGCCCATCGGCCTTGTGTGGAGGTCCGGCTCTGGGAGGAGTGGGTGCGTCTTGGGGAGCAGAACCAGAGGGAAGGGGGTAGCGGACTGCCCTCAGATTTTGGGGCACCCTAGAGGGAGGCCTGAGAAGCGGACCCAGCCTCCCCTTCCCGATGGTCCTGCTCTCCTTTGATGACCCAGCCACAGACCCAAGATCTTTAGGGGGACCAGCCTTCTTGCTGGCTCAGCACCTCCTGACCCCTAGGTCTGCTCGGTCCCCAGCTGCTTGCTTGGAGCAGGCTGGGTGCTCAGTCTCCAGGGGTGGGCGTGCGATCCTTTGCCGGGGCCTCTGATGCTGTGGGGCATCAGCCCTGGTTTTCCCTTCAGGGCAACCCGAGATGCCTGCAGACATGGCCAGTGTCCCCCGCGGGCTGTCACCTTGTGGAGAACCACGGGGTCAGTACGTGTACCTCCACGCTCCAAACATGGTGCTGAACGTTGCAGGCCCAGCAGTGAGCAAGCCGCAGGCTCTCAGGCCCGCATAGGTCACAGCATGAAATGGTCCCTCAAATGGGCCTCAGGGCCTCCCTTGGACACTCGGGGGCACCCTGTCAGGGTGTGGTCTGTCCCCCGTGCGGTGGAGGGTCAAAGCCAACAAGGACTGTGGTGCCTGCCTTGGGTGGTGCCTGGCCTGGCGCTTCTGGGGCCAGTGGGTGAAGTGCTGTGTCCTCCCCTGTCTCGACAACGCAGGAGGGACATCGTTCCCGGACCTTCGGCAGAGGCCCAGGAGCTGGGTCTCTCTGGTGCTCCAGAGTTTTGGCTTCTCCCGGTACTGGTGTTACCTTCCCTGGCACCCTTGTCCTGGGGCCTGGTGGTCAGGAGGAGGCGACGGCCATTGTTGGCAGTAGTGCTGCCTGCCACTTGGGCCCATGGGATGGGTCCCTGTTGGGGGGGCTGGGTGTGCGGCCCAGCCCTGGGGTGCCGACCACGGCCTCCGGGGAGAGGGTTGGAAGCATCCCCTAAAGGTTCCGGTGCTGCGGCACGGCTCCTCTGGGGTGTCCTCTGTGCTGAGTAACAGCCATCTCCTTTCCCGGCGTCTTTTGGGAAGAGGGCTCAGGAACAGGTTTTTAACAAGCAGCTGTCCCTCGCTCTTTGGTGACAGATGGTTGAGCTGTCCTTTTTTTTTTTTTTTTTTGGTTAGGTTCTGAGTTGTGATTTATGTGGCTGTTTAGCGTGTCCGTGTCAGTTTAGCGTGTGCACATGCGGCGGTGAGCACCACAGTCGGGATATCGAGCCCTGCTCCCCCTTCCGGGCCACGCTCACCGGCGGCCTGCCCGTCCCCGTGGCTCTGCCTTTCTCTGAACCTCGAGTTTCCAGAACAGCCGCAGTGCCCAGCGTTGCCGTTCTGGCCTCTTTCGCGCAGCTCATGTTACCATCTCTCTCCAAGGATCCTTTTTAGACTTTGGTCTAATACTCCTTGCGACATTTTCATACCACAGGTACACCGTGTGCGCGCTGTGTGGGTAGCAGGTGTGTGCTTGCATCCACACAGGCACATGGTGTCCCAGGGGCAGAAGGAGGCCCGGCTCTCGAACTCAGAGCCCCCAGGAGCCCTGGCTGCCGAGCTGAGACGGACCGCTGGTGGAGGTGGGAGCCGCCATGCAGGAGGCGGCCGTGGGTTCGGGTTAGAAGAGGCCCGGCCTGGGGAGTAGCTCTGACTCGTCGTCCGGGGCTGCTGCTGGGCCGAATGCAGCCTCGGGAGTCCCGCCTGTTAGTGGCTCGGCCCTGGGGCCCACCTCAGCAGCGCGCTGTGACCACTCTGTGGACAACAGGTGCCCCGACTCTGGCTCAGGGCTGCTGCCACCCCCACCTGGGGGCTCAGGTGGCAGATGGGGGAGCCCTAATAAGCTTGCAAGGGGTGGGCAGGGCAGCCCTTCCGCAGACTGTCACTCAGAGCAGCTGCTGGGCATCCCCGTGGACCAGACGCCAGTGAGTACCTACACACAATTCCTGTCTTCTTCTCTGGCTCCTTCAAGACCCGGGATGGGGACAGAGCCTACAGAGCTCGGGTAAATGGCTCTCATCACCATGGAGCGTCTCTGCCCTCCTGCCAACGTTCCACAGTTCTTTTGGGACCAGGCTCCCAGAGCGCTGTGGGCATGGGGGGACCTGGTGTGGAGCCCCTCCCAGAGGATGCTCTCCTCTCATGGGAAGCACTAGAGACATGGGTTGTTGGTGCTGGGCTGAGACAGTGACAGGCATCTGGAAAGAACAAACTCTCCCAGAGCCCGGCTGTCTGGCTCGGGCTGCGTCCCTCTGAGGGCGCTCTGATGATGGCAAGGATGGTGGCGGCGGTGGCATCTCCCGGCAGAGTGCGGGACACGGTGAAGGAGAAGGAAAGGGAGACGGAGGTGCCGAGGTCACACAGCTCCCTGAAGAGAGCTCTAGAATGGTGTGGCAGAAGAGGCGGGGAGAGGAAGGCGTGATGCTGGAGCCTGCGGCACAAGGAAGGGTAAGGATGTGGGGCAGGAGACCTGCACAGAACGACGCCCACATGCAGGGCCCCGGGCTGGGTGAAAAAGGGAGCTCTGTCTCCAGGGAGCCGTTCGCACAACACGCTGCAGGAGTCCGCGGCACCTGGCAGGACTCGACCCAGACTGGGCTGGGAAGGGGTCCTTCCGGAGACCCCAGAGTGTTCCCAGTGAGGGACATGGGCACGTGACTCTTGATCTCGGGGTTGTGAGTTTCAGCCCCATGTTGGGTGTAGAGATTACTTTAAAAAGTTTGGGGGCACCTGGGTGGCTCAGTTGGTTAAGTGTCCGATTCTTGACCTCAGGGTTCTGAGTTCAAGCCCTGTGTTGGGCTCTGCAGGGGCGGGAAGCCTACTTATAAAGGAAAGTTTGAAAAAAAAAATTTTAAATCTTGTTTTTACCCAACCCACGGGATTTAGCTTTGTCGAACCCCTTTTCTGGGCCTGTCATGGGTCAGTCAGGCAAGGTTATTCTGTGACAACAAACTTCAAAACAGAATCACAACTTGTGGGTTGTTTTCTGGGTTAGCAACAATACGGGCTTTTGTAGTCACAAGGTTCTCCACGATGTGGCGGGGTCTGTCCGTGCCTGCTGGCAGACCAGTGTCTTCGGAGTGTATACCGGGGCAAGGATCTGCTTGGTTACAGGCTGTTCATTCAGCCGTTTAGGTTTTGTAAACGTTGCCGAACGGTTTGCCAATATAGTTAGGTCGATTTTGTGAGCAATGTATGAAGTTCCACCTGCCACATCCTCAATAAAGCTGGTACTTCTTAGACCTCCTATGCATTCCTTGGGAGCGGAGGGAGACAGGGGCAATGAGGGGCTATTCTTGACATGAGACAGCAAGACAAGGGTGCCAGAGCTGCCTTCCATGCTGCAGTGACGTTCCTGTCGGCTCAGGAGAATGGAGACTCCGAAGCAGGCAGGCAGAGACAAGAGAGCTGTAATAAACTGCTAGGTTAGTGGTGAGATTCGTGGACAATTTTGTCACTAGCTATTCAGAGACCAGTGACATTATTTATACACGCACGTGGAGGGGCGATGTTGGAACTACACAGCAGCTAATATGGCAGGGGCACTGCCCAGCGAGCTTAGATGGCGGCCAGGAGGGCATGCGTGTGAGCAAGGGCTGGAAGTTCAGCTCTATTCACTGGTTCTGATCCGAACAGTTAAGCAGCGGGGCCGAGAAGCCTGAGCAGTGCCTGGGCGCATCCTGTCCGCTCCAGGGCTAGGAGGCAGCACAGCGGGCGCCGCCCATTAGGGCTAGTTAACTGGTTTGGGTAAACACAGGATTCACGGAGAGTATTACAGCATTAAAATACTAAGGTGGGCGGGGCGGTGGTGGAGCTCGTTTGCAGTAAATGGAGACTGGAGTCTGGGATAAACCAGAACAAGGAGAGGCGGCTGTAAAGACGGCGGTCTGTAAGGACGCGGGGCAGGTCCTGAGTCCAGCGATCGCTCATAGCGCGGGGACTCGGGGCGACGGCAGACCGGCGAGTTTACAGCAGCGCGGCACCGTCAGGACCGCGGCGTCCAGGCCGGGGCCGGCCAGGCGGCCGCCACGTGAGATACAGGGCGCACCGCTCGGTCGGAGCGCGAGAGACGCAACCGGAGGCCTGAGACGCCACGCCGCCTTCCCTCCATCCAGGGCCGGAGATGCGGGCACAGGTTCGCACAGCCCGGGCGCTGGCATCCACCTACGCTCCGCCCCGCCCCGACCTGCCTACCCCGTGACCCCAGTCCGTGCCGCCAGGGGCCAATCAGCCGTCAGATGAGGGCACACACCTAGAAGGCGGCGTGTGATTGGCTGAACTTGGTGCCGTCGGGCCGGAAGAGACCTGGAGAGGCCCGCGGGCGGGCGGAAGGGGCGGGGCCCAGGGTGGGCGGGCCCGCGCGCGGCGTGCGTGTGCGCGTTGGCCCCGGGGAGGAGCCGCGCGCGTGAGGGGAGGTGCTGCTGTCATCACCCGCCTCACGATCGTCACCGCCACCTCCCACCCCGCCGCCCTGTCAGAGCCGCGGCGGGCACTTCCGGGAGTCCCGGGTGTCCGTTGGGTCTGTCAGCACGCGCTCCCCGGAGCGCGTCGCGGCAGGCAGGTGCGTCCCTGAGCCCCTCACGCTGGGCCGCGGACGCCGCAACGCGGGCAGCCCCAGCCCCGCCGCCAAGGTCCCGGGCCCCGTGTCACCCCGGCCCAGCGGTAGCTTGCGTCCCGTAGGCAGGGCGGAGGGCACGCCTGCGCTGACGGGAGCTGCCGGGGGGGGCGGGTTACTGTCCCGCCGGCTGAGAACGTCGGGCAGGTCTTCAGGCACCGGTGTCTCCAGACGCCCGGGGGCTGTGGTCAGGGATGTCCGCTCCCCTGCGGGCCCGACCTCCTGGAGCCGAGACCTGGAGGCTTCCAACCTAAGGATATTCTCTTGCCCCTAACTTTTGCCCGCCCCGTCCCACAATGAGTTTCCCTGGGCTGACTTGGCTACTGACACCCACCTGAGCCAACGTCCTCAGAGAGCCGGCCTCAGCCTCTGGGCTGGGGACTGAGCGGTGGGTTCAGGGAGACGGGGGTGGGTCCTTAAGGGACTAGGGTGCAGTCACTACCAGCAGGGGGAGGATGCGCGCAGGCTCCGCGTCCTGTGATTTCGGAGGCGGCCGCAGGGTGTGCTGAGTGAGGGCCGTGCCCCAAAGCTGTAATAAAATAGCAGTAATGGTGATGATCACCGAAAAAACGAGACCCCAAAACACCGTGTCACTCCCACGGTCTCCGTGGTACAGAACCCGGACACATCACTGTCAGGGGAAACGTCGCTCTGCTTTGTATGGCATTTATGCCACTGAGGACCCCGAATGGCGGTTCTAGCAGTTTGTTGCAGGGGTAGGGGGTTAGGGGGGGTAATGGGGAAGGGTAACCCGGTCTGTGTGGCCCCCCACATGCTTTTGTCATCCCAGAGACTAAGCATTCAGGTTGTGCTGGAAGGAGTTTCATTTAGTGCACAGTTTTGACGGTCTCTCCCTGCAGGACCCCAAGTAAGCTTGGGGGTGTCCTGGTGTGGTGGTTGGAGACGGTGTCTTGGGACAGTCTCAGCGGGTTGGGGCATTCTTTCTCTCCTGAAGGGCCTAGCAAAAGTTTCGCGGGAGCGTGCGTGAAGCAGGGAGGTTTGGGAACGTGGGATTTCGCAGTAGGCCGGCATTCAGGGCCCCTAGATGTCAGCGGCATGCCCACCCCCGCTTCTGTGGTCAGCCCCTGCCCCTCTTGGTCTCAGAGGGATGATCTCTCCCTCCCTGGGGCTTAGTGACACAGGGTCTGTTGCAAGAAATCTGGCCCAGGTCCTTGCCCAACAGTCCTGTCCCTCAATGTACACAGAGCCCAGAACTTTCTAAGCCTTCCTGTTCTTGTTTTCTAGGAAGAGCACATTTCAGATCTTTGGGAAAGAAGTGTGCCTCATAGGTCATTTGGTAAGGAAAGCAAACCCTCAGCGACTTTGCCCCGAGTCCGACATGCCCGTGGGTCGGGGAGAGTGGAGAATGTGGGTGGGCCCACCATCTCTATGTAGGGCCACCCTCTGCCTCCCCCACCCCTGGCTCCGCACGACTCCTCAGATAGGGATTCAGGAGGCCTGGGAGAACCGGCACTTTTCCCTGATGCACCTGCTCTGGGCTCCGGCTTCGACGTCCTGCCGCTGGAGAGAACGACTTCCTGTCCCCTCTGTGGTGTGGGCGGGGGCGCACCCGTGGGTCCCACGTGGGCGCCTTGGCAAACGTGAAGCGCTGGGGCAGGTTGACGGAAGCACCGAAAGGCAGCCCCACTGCAGTTGCTGGCACTTCCCCGCCGCGCGCACGGCAACGAGGCCCTGAATGCCGCGCCACCCGCTGGTCCTGCCGGGCTCTGACTGGAAGACTCTGGAGGGCGAGCCACGGCAGCCTCTTGCTGAGCGGCGGAAGGAGCTGCGGCCCCTGCTCCCTGTCCCCGGACGCCCTGCCGACGCCCTGGCTCCCTCTGAGCATCGAAGGACTGTTCCAGAGCATTCCTCGGCTCACGTCGCTGAATGTAACAGCACGTTTAATTCTGTCTTTTCTCGCTCTTGCTCAGATGTGTCCCGTCCCCAGCACTGTCCAGGAGCCCGTCTGCTGTGAGTGCCAGGCCAGGTGCGGCGGCTGCCTGCCGGTGCCCAGGGTCCAGGCGGCCTTGCCTTACTGGGTCCCTTTGTCCCTCAGACCCCGAAAGAAGGTAGGTGACTTGAGCCAGAGCTTCTTCACCTGAGTCCAGGGTGGACCTAAGGGGACCAGTCACCCCTCAGCAGCATAGATAGCACATGAGGGATGTTTTACAATTTCCGGGAGGCAGTTGGTGTTTTACTTTAAATCAGGTTTTTTTGAGAAACAAGATTTAAAAGAAGTTTTTTTTTTAATGTCTTTATTATTTTATCTTAAGAGACAGAGACAGAGCGAGTGGGGGAGGGGGAGAGAGAGAGGGACACAGAATCTGAAGCAGGTTCCAGGCTCTGAGCTGTCAGCACGGAGCCCGACGCGGGCGCGAACCCACGGACGGTGAGATCATGACCTGAGCCGAAGTCGGACGCTCCACTGACTGAGCCGCCCGGGCGCCCCGAGAAACAAGATTTATGGAGCTGAGATTGACATGTGACAACCGCACGTGTGCGAAGCGGACAGGCTGCTAAGCCCAGAGCCGCGCACCGCGGAGCCGGCCCTGCTGGTGAGCTGTCGTACGCGCGCACGCAGCCCTGCAAGGTCGCCTTGTGCCCCTTTGCAGCTGCACCTGCCCCTCCCGGCCCCACCGGCCCCGCAGCCGCTCATCTGTTTCTGTCACCGGCGGCCAGCCCTTGTTTCCTTGGATTTTATAAAAATGGAGTCATGTGGGGGCACTCTGGCTTTCTCCCCTGTTTGAGCTCCGTCCGTGAGGTCGCTGAGTCGCGCTGGAGAGTGCTCCGTCAGCTGAACCGACCATAGTGGAGACACTCGTCCCCTGAAGGACATTCATGTCATTTCCAGAAGTTTTGTCTGTTAGCAGTAAGGCTGCTGTGAACGTTTGTGTACAAGTCTTTGTGTGAACGAGCCTTCGTTCTCTTGGGCGAATTGTCGGAGCACGTCCGAGGGGTATGCGTGACTTTTTAAGACACTGGCGACTGTTTTCCAAGAACGGTAGTGCCATTTGACGTCCCACCAGCAGCGTATAAAGTTCCGGTCCCTCCACGTTTTCAGTGACACGTGGTGTGGTCGGTCTTTTACATTTCAGCCATCTTAATAGGTGTCTGCCTTGTGGGTTTTGTTTGGATTTCCTTAGTAACTCGTGATGCCGGGGTCTCCTCCGTGTGCTTTTGCCATCTTCATGTCTCAGTTAAAAATTTTTTCTTTTAATGTTTATTCATTTTTGAGAGACAGAGAGAGACAGGGTGTGAGCAGGGGAGGGGCAGAGAGACAGGGAGACACAGACTCTGAAGCAGCTCCAGGCTCCGAGCTGTCAGCACAGAGCCTGAAGCGGGGCCCGAACCCACGAACTGTGAGATCATGACCTGAGCCGAAGCTGGACGCTTAACTGACTGAGCCCCCCAGGGGCCCCTGCCATCTGCACGTCTTACTTGGTTTGTAGGTGTCTCTCCAGATATTTTGCCCATTTAGAAAAATTGGGTTGTTTGCTTTTATTATTGAGTTTTGAGAATTCTTTATATATTCTGGATATGTACATTCTTTATGAGATAGTTAATTTGCAAATATTTTTCCATGTTTTTTCTTGTCCTTTTATTCTCTTGTCAGGATCTTTCACAGAGCATAAGTTCTAAATTTTGATGAAGTGCAGTGTGTCACTTTGACCTTTTCTGGATCTTGCTTGGTGCACCCTCCTCCCTCTCCCCCTGTGCCCTCCCTCCTCCATCCCTGCCAACACAGCAGTGGCACATGCTTCCTAAGCATTTCTAAGAAATCTTTGCCTAAGCCAAGGTTGGAAAGAGTTCTCCTGTGTTTTTATTCTAGAAGTTTTATAGTTTATAGTTTGTGTTTAGGTTTGTGGTCCATTTTAAGTTGATTTTTTTCTATGGCTTGGAGGTAATTCTTTATTTGTTTATTACAAAAAAAAATTTTTTTTTTAAGTTTGTTTTTGAGAGAGAGAGCGGAGAGAACGAGCAGGGGAAGGGCAGAGAGAGAAGGAGACACAGAATCCGAAGCAGCTCCAGGCTCTGACCTGTCAGCACAGAGCCTGGACACAGGGCTTGAACCCACGAACCTTGACATCATGACCTGAGTCAAAGTTGGCCGATCAACTGACTGAGCCCCGGGGCGCCCTGACTCACGGCTACTTTTTCAGGGCGCTGCTGACTTTTGTGTTTCGGTCTTGTTTGCATAGAATTGCTTTACCTCCCTTATTCAGGTGGCACGTTTGGTAGATTCCGCTGGATTTTCTACATAGATGATGGTGTCCTCTGCAGAGAGAGGATTTCCCTCCTTCCTTTCCGGGTCGGATGCCTTTTACGGCTTTTCCTCACCTCCTCCACCGACTGGAGCTTCCGGCACACCGATGAGCGCGGGGGCAGGATGGCCTTGTGGTCCCTGTCATCTTAGGGGGCCGGGATCGGGTTTCCCTCATTAAGGTGAGGTTAGCCGTTGGCTTATGTGCCGGGTGTCAGGCCGAGGAGGCGCCTGTCTATTGCTCATTTGCCCCGAGTTGAGTGTTACCTGTGTCTGTTGAAATCAGAACTTGGGGGGGGGGTTGTTAATATGATGAGTTACATCGATGGACTTTCAAAAGTTAAACTGTTTGCGAGGAGAAACCCCATGTAATCGTGATGTTTCATTCTCCTGATATATTTGCTTAGCTCTTCTGTGCGTGTCTTCACGAGGGCTGTTGGTCTGCCTTCTCCTTGTTTGCCTTTGGACCAGGGCAGTGCCGGCCGTGGAGAATGAGGTGAGAAGCGGCTCTCACTTCAGGTTCCCGGAAGCCTTTGTGTGGGGTTGGCACGGGCTCTGCCCTTAGGGTTTGGTAGGATTTGCAGTGAAGCCGTGTGGGCTGGCGCTGCGAAGGATTTTAACTGCCAACATCATTTCCTTCATAGATACCGTGTTGTTTATGTGACCTGCCTCGTGCTCAGTGACCTTCAGGGAACCTGCCCTTTACTTCAGTGTCCGATTTGCCGGCATAACGTTCCTCATCATATTCTCTACTTACCCTTTTAGTATCGGTAGAATCTGCATGAGGTCGTCTCTCATTTCTTGTTTTTTAGTAGATTCTTAAAAGGTCAGTGGCTTCGAGGTGACTGAGTCACATTGTTCTAGATGGTGATGATGGCCTCAGTCCCTCCTGGTGGTCAGTGTATCATTTGAAAGTCGGTCGGGGTAGGTATGATGTACTCCTTAAAGGATGGGCAAACTGAGGTCCGGAGAGGGACAGGGGTTTTTCCAAGGTCACATGGTCAGTCGGCAGCAGGTGAGGGATTAGAGTCTATGACTCCCCCCGCTGAGCTGTGCTGCTGGGCGTCAGGGAGGAGGTGGCCCTGCGCGGGATGGAAGGAGGACCTCCTGTCTTCCAGCGGGCCCCCCGCCTCCGTCCGTCCTAGCTCTGCCTGGCCACTTTCTGATCTGAAGCCCCGGGAGCTTTTATAAAATTTCTCCCAAGTTTTAAACTTTATTTTGAGAGAGAGAGAGAGAAACTGGCAGGGCAGAGAGAGAGAGAGAGAGAGAGAGAGAGAGAGAGAGAGAGAATCCCAAGCGGGCTCTGTGCTGTTAGTGTGGAGCCTGATGCAGGACTGGACCCCACAGACCACGAGGTCATGACCCAAGTGGAGGTCAGGAGTTGGATGTTCAGCCGACTGAAGCACCCAGGTGTCCCTGCCGCCCAGGGGCTTTTACAACCATGCGTCTGGGCCTGTCGCCCCCCTGTAGCCTCTCATTTCTGAGTATGGACTGAAGTCCCTGACGGAGTTCCTGGGGTCCTTCCTGATCTTGCCCCCCAGCCCCCTAGGCTCCAGCCTCCTTTCCGCTCGCCCTGCAGGCTCCTCCTCCAGCAGGGGGCGGTGTTGGGTGCCAGCAGCGGAGCTGCCCCGCAGTGGGTTCCACCAGGGTCTTTGGCGGAGGGAGGATTCTTCTAGGACTGGTTTTGCGGCTGGATGGTGTGTTTAATGATCCGGTTTATTCTTACCCTTCACTCCTGGTGTTGGCGCTGCCAGCGTGCGTGCTTCGAGATGGCGGCCGTGGGTCTCCCCGCACACCGTGATCCACGTGGCACAGAGGAACCCTTTTTCCAGGGGGCATAGAAGACCGACTCTCTCGTTTCCTTTTCTTAACCGGGAACAGTTCCCAGAAGCCCTGGCTGACTTCTTCATTCTTTGTCCTCACCCCCCAAGACGCAGTACTGGCAGAGCCCTGGCTGCCCGACGCTGACCCCGGGGCACCGGGCCCCTTGGGCAAAGTTAGGTTCTTTTAACAGGGGGTGGTGGGGAAGGGCTGCGGCAGGGGACACCCAGAGGGTCTGCCAGGGTGTTCCTTCCGGCGCATGCTCAGGGGTGGGGTGTGGGCGCGAGCTGCCGGGGCAGCACCCTGGCGGCAGGCGGGAGGGATGGACGGCGGTTCCCGGGTCCTCTGGAACCTGTCCCCGCTCCTCCTCTGGATGAGCCTGCGGCCCCTCTGCCTCCCCGCAGGACCCTCTGTGCTTCTTGCCACGCCCACACGTGCTGTCTGGTGGTCCTCGGCCTCGGGGAGGCGACAGGGTCCCCCCAGAAGGAGGTTTTACTGTCTTTTATAACGGGCGACACGAGCACGTGGTGGGAACTTCCAGGACACCCCCCCGCCCCCGGGCTGCCCCGCGGGGCCTGCAGGTGAGCGTGCACGTGCTTCTCCACTGGCGACCTGGGGCACGACGCCCGGACGCCTGGCAGTCACTGTCGTGGCTCAGGAGTCTCAGGGGCTCGCTCAGCGGGGCAGCCCGGCCCCACCTGTCCCCGATCCCGGCCGGCGCGGCATGGCTGCTGTCGCTTCCTCGTCCTCCCAAACTGGGGCTCAGCCTACCGGAAGTCCAGGGCGGGCTCCACGCTGTCCCTCTGCTGGAAGGAACGGGGTCTCAGGGCACAGGGCGGTGCTGTGGAGAGGGCACGGAATGCGGCCAGGGCCGGCCCCCCACTACTCGGGCACGTAGATTTTCTGTAAAAAGCACACACGGCAGCCGGGGTGCCCGCGGGCTGTGCCTCCTACCTACGGTCACGTCTCTGTGCTCATTCGCGTCAGGACGGGCGGGTCCGCCTCGCTCTTTCCACCCGCTGCCCCGTTCCCTGCTGTCCCCGTGTCC
Source organism: Mungos mungo (assembly GCA_004023785.1). Lineage (NCBI taxonomy): Eukaryota > Metazoa > Chordata > Mammalia > Carnivora > Herpestidae > Mungos > Mungos mungo. Next base: position 56,925 of record PISW01007946.1, on the reverse strand, counting down.
CACCTTTATTGTCCCTCACAGACGGGCATTCAGGCTGTCAGGCCCCTACGGCCAGTTCTGCTGCTGGCCGCCTTTGTGAGCGTCGCTTTCCAGATGCGCGTGCGTCCCAGAGTGGAATTGCTGGGTCCAGCGCTGTCCCGCTTAGACTCTGACCCGTGTTTTCAGGAAGCTGGCACAGCCCACTTTATAGCCAAGACCGCTGAGGCTCCGAGGGGCCGAATGTTGTGCCCAGGGGCCACTCCTCGAGGCCTCCGGGCTCAGGACAGAGCCACGCCTCCTGACTGCAGCCCGCGCAGGGCACCCTGCACCACGGCACTGCAGAGATGCAGGCCGTCCCCTGGGACTGTGCTCCCTCGGCTGGGTGGTTGGGGTGTGCTTGGGGGGGTGCAGAAGAGAACTCCCCAGGGCCCTGTCCCAGCACGGTTCCTGGGGCACTACCCCTTCGGACTTTGTCTTCCCTTCCTCTCTGGTAGATCCCAAAGATGGTCCAGTTTTATACCCCCCAAACCGCCAAGGCATGCCCCTGCCCATGCCACCGCTTTGGGGGCCGCCTCCCGGTGCCTAGGGATCAGGCCGTGATGCCCTACTGGGTGCCTCGGGTCCTGAGGCCTCGCACGAAGGTAAGAGGGAGGCTCACGGCAGCGAGGCCCGAGGACTGGAGTCGGGGTGGAGGGTGCGGGGCTCTCTCCCCACAGCGGCCTCCAGGGTCTCCTGGAAGGCACAGCAAAGGCCGCAGAGTGCAGGAGGGGGGCATGTGCAGGGGAGGGCAGGCTTGGTGTCCTGGGGGGTGCCCGGAGGATGGGTCACGCTGCCCTCTGAAGGGGACAGCCATGGCTGCTGCCATCATGGGTGCCGTCTCTCCTGCCCCCTCCCTCCCGTCTCCCCTTGCCTCCCCTCCTGCTCCAGCTCCTGCATCCCAGTGGGCACTTGGAGGAGCCGGGAAGGACCACTGCTCTGAGCTTCTGTCCTCACTCTTCAGCTCTGTCTGCCCCGCCCCGGGCTCTGGGTTCCAGGGCAGCCACTGCTGGGGTGGTTGGCTGGGCCTGGCTCTCTTCAGCCCACGGCCCTGGTCTCCAGTGCATTTCAGGTGTCCTGGGTGGCCAGTGGAAGCTTCCTTTCCGCCTTCACCCACTTTCCAGTCGCTGGTCTGCTATCATCAAGTAGGGAACTGTCCCTAGAATTTAGACTCCAAGGCCTTTTAAAAGAGGACCTTGGCTTGCGTCCTGAGCTGGTGACAGCCCTTTTCTGGGGTCTAGGCCAGATCACTGGGCCCACCCTCCGGCGCATCACCAGGCCAGGGCTGGTGCATCTGCCACGCTCTTTCCTTCTAGGTGGTGAGAAGGCAGCAGAGTTTTAAAGGCGTTCAAGGTAACGGAGCGCACGTGTGTGTCACCCCCTCTCGCCGCCCGAGGGGGCGGGGTCTCGTGGTGGGGTTGGGGAGACCCCTCTCCTCCACACGTGCCTGTAAGACAGAGATGGCTGTGGGCACACACCCCGCCTCTTCTCCCCCTTCTTGCCCGGCGTCCCTAGCCACCCCCATTTCCCTGTCGCACCCAGAGCGCCTCACACCCTGCCAGCCCAGCTGCAGCGGCTCTCGAGACGTAGCCCCTTTGCAGCCTGGAGTTAGACGGCGTCTGGGGCGTGTTTTCTGCTAAGCTCTAACCTTCCATGGTTCGTGACAGAGCGTGTGTGCCTGGGTGGGGGCGGGTGTGTACACACACGTACACGCGTGCGCACTAGGACTACCACACGGACTCATGATGACACGGCGCCCGTGCTTCCGTGTCCACAGGCAGGACGTGCCACGTGTGGATGACGTGATATTTAGACGTGTATCCGTGTTGCAGTGTGTTTATGCGTGTGTGTATCTGAGGCCTAGTGCGCGCGTCTTCACACGTCTACGGAGGGCTGCGTACGTGCCACACGGCAGAGTGCGCGCGTGTGTTTGTGGCCCACCACGTGCTCACATGTTCCCGTCAGCACACGAGACGGTGCCTCCATGCCCAGCGTTACGTCCTGTGTCCCTCAAGCCCGTGGGCGGGATTGCTCCGGAAGGTGTTTCCCGGCGCTGACGGCCGACACGTAGGCCGCCTCCGCGTGGCCGGGAGCGAAGGACCAGGCACCCTTCGTGGCTTGTGTCAGGGCCCCCCCACCCCGTGCCCAGCCGTGCCCGTGCTGTGCCCCGCGGGCGGGCACCCTGGCCGGAATCTGTGACGGAGGGAATGGATGCATGCCAGGCCGAGGCTGGGTTCTTGGGATGGGCCGGCGGTCCGAGCGGCCCCAGGGGCACAGGACCAGCTGGGAGAGCGCCAGGGACGGAGTGGCCACCGGCCAGCATGCCCACCTCCCGGTGCCGCAAAAATACATGTCTCCCCGGTGACAAAAGTGACACAGTCAGGAGCAGCACGAAGCCACACAGCCTCTGAGGGGGCGGGTTAGAGGCATCTGTTATTTTTTATTGAGATATAATTGACATATAATATTATATTCGTTTCAGGGGCGCAGGGTAACAATTTGATGCTTAAATATACTGCGAAAAAGCCAACACAAGAAGCCTAGTTGACATCTGTCACCTCACCTAGTTACAGATTTTTTTTCTTACGAGGAGAACTTTTAAGATCTATTCTCTTAGTACCTTTCAAATATGCGACGAAGTGTTGCCAACGGCACTCACCACGCTGTAGCCTAGATCCCAGGACTCACTTGATCTCTAGCAGTTTGTGCCTTTCGGCCCCCTCACCCCTTCCTCCCACCTGTCAGCCTTTGTGATCAGCGGATTCGCCTGGCGAGCGCACGTCGGGGTGACGTCCACGCGTCTGTCCTCGGCAAGGTATCCAAAGCAGCTGGAGGGCCTCTCAGGAGGAGGACGGACATAAGCAGGGGGTGTATTTGAAGTGTGGCACCTGCCTCGGAGAGCATGTGGGCCTTAGGGATGGCGGGAAGGCCCCCGGGCACACGGCAGCGGGCAAAACCCAGGTTGCTGCAGTCCGTGCTGTTGGACCCCGTGCGTTGGATTGGAAACGCTAAAGCCCTGTTTGGGTGAGGATGAGGGTTAGGTGGTGTGTGTCTGGGCTGGGTCACAGGTAACACACAGGGTTGGGGGGTGTGGGGGGGCAGGAGGACAGGCAAAGAACCCGAAGAGCAAGCAACACGCTGGCTCAGGTTTCGGGCAGAAGAGCCAGAAATCCCTTTATGAAAAAACTGCAGTAGCAGAACAAGAACAGTTTGAGAAACTGCTCTTCTAACTGTATAGTCACACGTTTATGGGTTTACTCTTATTGGTGGTTTTTGGCTGTGAACACTTGGAATCTTCAAGAAGAGCTAAAAGCTGTTTCTTGTTGAATCGTGGATCAACTTGACCTGTTTTCAGAAACGAGTGTTAACTTTTAGTCGAGTCGTTGTTGGCCGTTCAGGCGGTTCGAGGTGTCGTGTGCCAGACCTTAAGCACGGTCAGCCCAGAGGCGTTCCCAGGACAGGACCGAGGGCCCGGGTCTCCCCGGCCCCGGGACAGGCGGGATCTGACGCCTCTTGAGCTTCATGTGCAGTGATTTAAAAAGATTTCCCTTGGCCTCAAATCCAGATTATTTCCATTTTAAAGAGAAAGTCTGTTTTTGTGCTCTTGCATTTTTCTTGTAAAGAGGGGGCTTCCCTGCTTTTCTTCTCCGTGCTTTTGCGGTAGTATTTTTTTTTTTTAAAAGAAAGCGTATTTATTGTATTTTATATTAATCACGCTTTTACACAGTGGTATAGATTAGTAACAGTACAGTATCGCACATGTGTGGTGCCTCTCATGGAGCACAGACAGGAAGGGTAGTTTGCAGCAGTAGTAAATTAGTGTGATAAACATAAATGAGACGTGACATCGGAAGGGTCACAGGTTGACCGAAGCAGGTCTTAGAAAAGCTCGTGTCGGGGCGACGGCGGCCCGGGAGCCCCGCCCGTGGTCGTGGACTTTCAGGCCCTCAGACAAAGCTCATGTTTCCGTCGCCAAGTTCCAGTCATTATCAGCCTCTCGCCAATCTCGTTTCATCTGGGCATCACCCACTTGTTTCCCTCCGAAAACAAAGATGAACGTGAAGCCCGTGGCAGCTGGGTTCTGTGTCCTTTTGAATGGCCGTAAGGGGCAGAGACTCCAGAAACTCCCGCAGGAGCCCCACGGTCGGCCCAGAAGGACGTGAACAGCAGGGTCCCCTTCACCTCCGTGAGCGTCGGTCGGTGTCCACCCTCATGGGGCCAGGACCAGCCTTGCTGGGGCACCTGGCGTCTCTCTGGGTTCCAGAGGGTTCTCCCACAAGCGGTGTGCAGACGCTGTGCCCACGCTGCCCCGGGCCTGACTCGCTTTCTCGCCTAGAGGCCCCGCTGGACTCCCACGCCGGGCACCACCGCTGGCAGGTCTGCTGTGAAGGGGGCCTCCTCCTCAAGTGGCGGCAGCTCCGGGCCCTTCACCACCAGGAGCCACCGGCCCCGGGGAGGGGAGTGAGTCCCCCGGTCCCCCTCCTGCCCCTCGGCCTCAGCCTCCTCACCCTCCTGCAGGCCGTCGTGAGGGTCGTGGTGGCCATCCGGTGAGCAGGCACAGGGTGGGGGCGCTGGGGGCCCTGGCCCATCCCCCTCCCAGGCTGTGTCGGTCAGCGGCCGTGGGCTCAGTTGAACCAAGGATGTGGGAGAACGTGGCTGTGGTTCTCCGAGGGGGTGAGGGGTGGGGGCGGTGGGGTCAGCGTGCTGCCGCCCCCCCCGCCCCCCGGCCACACCCCGCACGTGGTGGAACGGCATCCAGGGCCTCAGAGCTGACAGTGGGCGCTCAGCACCCTGGGGCTCCTCCCTGTTCCCGAGTCCTGTGGCGGCCCCCCACCAGCTCCAGCTTGCGCCTGTTCCTGTCACGTCAGGGCTGAAAGTGGACCTTAGAGCCCACTCGCCCAGCCCACCCCTGGGGTGTAAGCCGGGGGGCCTGCGGCCTCTCCCCCAGCCCAGGCCCAGCCCTCGAGGCTCCATTTTGGAAAGCCCGCTCCCCGGCCTTGAACCCACTAGCCGCACACAGGCCTTGCAGACTGGAAAATCACCCAGCCCCTCCCCATGAAGGCTCCAGCATGCACCCCCAGGGGACAGGCAGGGGCTGCTTCCTTTAGTCTCTGAGATAGACCCCCGCCCCCGTTCACCTTCCCACGCAGGCTCCCCCGTCACACCTGTGTGTCCACACAGGTGCACACACGTATGTAAATAGAAGATCTGCACGACCGCATCAGCAGGTCAGTGCACGCAGTTCAAACCTATATATGCTGTCTTGTTTGCTCTTTGTCTGTCTGCTCTATGTAAGAGGAATGTTCTAGAAAATGTCCAGCATCTGAAAGGGCGGTAGGTGTCTTCTGTCCAGTTCTCTGGTTGTTCACGGCAGGTCAGCTCCTGCCTCTCTCCCCCGCGTCCTGCAGGCGCGCTCCCTGGTGTTGCCTCTGCCCCCGTGGCTGCAGACGCCGCCGCGGTGCACGTCCACGGACAGGTGCCTGCAGGGACCTGGGTGCATCCTCTGTGGGTCAGGTGCTCTCGGGAAGGGGGCGGGGGCAGGGCTCTGTGAGCTTTGCGTGATCAGTGAACAGGAGTGGGGTTCCTGACATCGTGACGTTGTTTCTTCTTTGTTTTTCGCAAAGATTTCTCTCTTTTTACCTTTGCCAAGTTGACATCAAGGTGGGTAGGGCTCCCTTGTGCCCACTCTGGGAAGAGCAAAGAAGGAAGCCTGGGTATAGATGATGTATGAGGTGGACGGTCAGGGCAGGCCGAAGGGGGAGCGCTAACGATGTCCTAAGAGGTGTTTGCCTCTCAGCAAGGCTCTTAGGGCAAAGGCTCAGGTCCGAGAGACATACCTTGTTCAGCTGGGGTGTCTCTGGGGTGCCCTGGAAGATCCCTGCAGATCCTGAGATACGCAGCTGGCTGCCCGTGAGCTGGCCTGGCAGAAGTTTGCAGTGGAGGCCTCAGGAGAGCGGGGTGCACGGGGCCTCCCCAGCAGGGGCTCTGGCAGGGCTGTGACGGTCGGGCATGTCCCTTCTAGACGGGGCCGCCTCAGCCTCTGCACATTGGCTTCCACGCACAGCTCTGCAAGGCTGGGACTTCTTTCCCATCCACGGGGCAGAGTGGGCTCTGGGGGCCGAGGGCCTGTCCGCTGCAGGGCGTGCAGCTGCGAGGGGGGAGCTCGGTGCCCTGGCTTCACCTCCCTGCACCCCTTCCTGCCTGGGCTCCTCAGGGACCGAGTGCACCGGTGGTCTGGATGGCACCCCCTCCGCTGTGGGGGTGTCCCTGCCTTCCAGCCCACGGGGCTCCCTTACGGGTCCTGCCCAGACACTGTGGGCTCGGCGTGGGGCCCTGTGCCTAGTGACCGCCTTTCTCTTTGCTTTCCAGACAGTTGTTTTGGTTTTGAACTTGGAATCTTCAGCTACTGTTGAGAACATCCACAAACTTTGCCAATTATAATCAAGTCTTTAATGAAAGTTATCAAGTCAGGAGGAGTCTTCGATGCCCCATTTTCTCAGGTCATATCATTCACACCCAGGGTTGAATCCAAGTTACTTATCATCCGGTGCGGCTGCGGATGCTGGTGAGACCCTGAATGCGGCCAATAAATGTTATTTGTGAGACTCCACAGTGGCCCCTTCTTGAGCGAGGGGGTCTGGTTCTCCTTTGTGGGCAGGGGCTCATCCTCCATCTCGGGTCCCTGGCGGGGGGGCTGCCTCTGGCCGGGCCAGAGGGCCCCCCGGATAAGGGCCGGAAGCGGTTGCAGCACCTCCTTTGGGTGGCTCAGGCCTTAAGTAGTGAAAAATTCTGGGAGTTGAGGTTTTAACCTGAGAGAGCACTCACCTCCACAGATCTCACCTTTGAGATCTGTGTGCGATTCCCAGGATCTCGGTGCGTCACCACCGTCTAGTTCCAGACCCTTGTCGCTGTCCCAGGAGGAAGCCGCACCTGTGACTCCCTCCGCCCTGTGTCTGGCAGCCACTCACCTTCTCTGTGACTTTTCCTCTTCTGGACGTTTCACGGGAATGGAGTCCGGTGACGCGCAGAGCGGGCTGCACACTCAGCCCAGGACCGCGGGGCACACGCGTGTCCTGGCCCGTGAGGACGCCGCGTGCCTGCCTCTGGCTGCGTGATGGTCTGTGATGTGGATGCAGCGGGGCTGGCGGGCCTTGGGGGGTTTCCGCTCGTCCGCTTCCCTCGGAGCGCTTGCTTCTGTGTGGACACGCTTTCCCTCCTCTCTGGTCTGCCCCGGCGGGCGCGGCTGGACGGCAGCTGTGCTCTCCTCGGCGGGACCGTGCCGTCGTGTCTGAGTTCCTGCCGCCAGGCGGCTGCTCGCACCTCTCCACGCTTGTGACTCCCTGTCCGTCGTCTGGGTGATGGCCGGCCCCGTGGGTGTGCAGCACCGATGACTGGTGACACTGAGCACCCTTCCGTGGTGTCACTGGCCGTGCGTGTGTCTTCTGGGGAGAGGTCGCTGCTGAGACTCCTTGACTGTGTTTTAATTGGATCCTCCCCTTTTCCCACTGTTGCTGGGTTTGTGTTGTGGATTGTTCAAGGCGGTAGGTCCTGATCAGATGTATCATTTGCAAGGATTTTCCCGCTCTTGAGGATGTCTTTTGAAGTACAAAAGTTTGTAATTTCAATGAAATACAGTCTTCTATTTTTTTTTCCCCTTAGCTTGCCTCTGCTTCAGGTCAGATGGTCATGTGTCGGAGCTCATTGCCTAGTCCTGTGTCACAGGAGTTTACCTGTCATTTCTCCTAAGATACTTACAATTCAGTTTATGCATTTAGGCCTTTGGTTTATTTTCAGTTGGTTGTTTAACTTTTGTATATGTTGTGGGGCGCGTATACACTGTGCAGGGCATGTGTATATGGTGTGGGTGCGTGTACACGGTGTGGGGGTGCGTGTACACGGTGCAGGGCATGTGTATATGCTGTGGGTGCGTGTACATGGTGGGGGGGTGCGTGTACATGGTGGGGGGGTGCGTGTACATGGTGCTCTTCTGGATGTGGATACCCAGTGCCATAAAAGGTTTCTGAAGCGATCAAGTTATAGAAACGGAGGACAGACTGGCGGGGTCCAGGGGGTCAGGGAGGGAAGCAGGTGGCACTAACGAAGGCCAGCATGCAGCAGTCTTGCGGCGACGGACACAGCTGGTCCCCTCGCTGTGTCCGTGCTGCGGCTGTGACCTTACGCTGCAGTTCTGTGAGATGTTCTCCGCGGGGGCCCGGACGAGGGGTCATGGGATCTCTGTGTTATTTTTTGTCAGTCATTGTGAGTCTATGATGATCTCAAAATAAATGTTTAATTTAAAAAACTGTACAGTTTGCTTTGGAAGATTTTGAAAAAAACAGAAAAGCACAGAGAGGAAGGTGGGACCCGCTGAGCCCCCCGCCTGAGCTGGCCTGAGTGGCGGGACGGAATGGACAGATTCCCATGGGAAGCAGACTCGGGCACGTATGGACGGGGGTGTCCACCTTAGAGACGGGAAGAAGAAAGAAGTGGGGGTCCAGTCTGAAGAGGGCTGAGCATGCCCAGGCTCCCGTCGGGGCCAGGGGCTGGCCCTGTGGGCATTTGGGACCACCTGTGAGCTTGGGGCAGAGCGGTGTTCTCCTGGGCACATCCTCACTGGCCCAAAGGGCGTGTGAAACATCATTCAGTAGCAAATATCCATTGGTGCTGCTAAGTGCCAGGCACGGTCAGGGGTATTGTATAGCATAGAAAGTTGTCCTTTGGCTGACGGGGTATTGTAACACAGGGCTGGTTGCGTAGTGAGCATGGGCGTGGGGTGCGGGGGTGCTCTTGGAGTCCTGGCCATATTCCCACATCTTCCCAGGGACCAGCAGTCCCTGACTGGAGTGTTCTCTGGCTGTGGGAGCCATGCAGGCAGACCGAGTGACCCCCCCCGGGGGGGGGCTGCCCTCAGCCAGCAAGGAGTAGGAGTTGAGGACGGGCACCCCGCCTTCTTCCCTGGATGGGACCGCTCTGAGCCACGTCCTGTCCCATGTCTTGGAGCTCCTCACGGGACTGAAGCTCGCTGCCCCCGTGGGCACCCTGGTAGTGAGCTCTGTCCTGCCTGCTCACTTCCGCTCCCCTCCCTGGTCCCTCACAGGCCTCCCTGGACCACCTCTCAGTACAGCATGCGCAGGCGGTGCCTCCCTCAGCCTGCTTCTGGGGGAGACCAGGAGAAGGCAGGGCGTGCTGGGCTGGTCTTGAGGTCAGGGACGGTTCCTGGGAGAAGGTGGTCTGAGCTGCAACCTGACGGCGAGTCCAGCCATCCTGGTGATGAAGGGTGAGGACGGAGTGCAGACCGAGGTGCAGTCCAGAGCATTCTGTCTACACTGGAGGCTCATGCTTAGGAGGGGCAGCGACAGGAGATGCAGTAGACGGTGGGAGGCCTTGGAGGCTTTTAAAAGATTACAAGTGTGGGGGGCACCTGGGTGATCTCATGCGCCCATGATCTCACGGTTCCTGGGTTCGAGCCCCGCGTCGGGCTCTCTGCTGACAGCTTGGAGCCTGGAGCTGCTTCAGATCCTGTGTCTCCCTGTCTCTCTGCCCCTCCCCTGCTCGCGCTCAGTCTCTCTCAAAAGTAAATAAACATAGAAAAAAACAATAAGCATTAAAACAAGCCCCGAAAAACCAAGATCCCGAGTGTGTCAGACCTGTGCTGAGAACAGCCAGCCTGGCTGAGGCAGGTTGAGTGGAATGGAGGGTGAGAGCGGGCTCGGAGGCCTGCTCGGAGGCAGCAGCAGAGACTGGACCCCCTTGGTGGTGGCAGTGGTTTGTTCCAGGTGGAAGGGTGTCTGACCCTCCGAGAGTGACCCGCACTTGTCGGGAACGCAGTGAGCCCCACCCGCTCCCACCCTCCTCTCCTCTCCCCTGTCTGTGTCACAGCGTTTATTGAGCAGCTCCCACGCAGCCCAGCCCCGGTCAGCAGAGCTCCCAGCAAGGAGAGCACGTTCTAGATCTGCCCTGTGCAGCAGCCCACAGGCCACGTGTGGCTACTGAGGACTTGACGCATGGTCACTGCCACTGATGACCTGAGCTGTAGTTGAATTTAATTCACTTACATTTAACCTTAGCCACATGTGCCCAGCAGCTAGCACGTTGGACAGCGAAAATGTGGCTCCGTGCTGCTGCCTGTGACCTGTCCTCCTTGGCAGCTGACAGGGTCATGGACCTACGGCTTCATGGCTTCCTGGAATGTTCCCTGAGCCTAGTTATGTTTACGTTAGATACGCAGTCTGCTTCTCACCTCCCTAGTCTTGTTACTGCCGTGAGGGAAGGGCAGCTCTGAGGGTGAGGTCCGCTGGGAGGGGAAGGGCAGCGGCCGCCAGAGCCCTGTTTCCATCTTGAGGGCTCAGTGGGCCCCAGGTGTGGCAATGGCTCGTGATGGCCTGCCGGGCGGGGCGGGCACTCACCCCCGGTGCAGCTGGGGAGCCCCAGGCCCGACGGAGAGGTGGCCTGCGTCCCCGCTCACGCCACACAGTGCTGGGCCAGCCCCCAGGGACCTCGCGGCCTGGCGGCTGTTCCAAACGGCGGTCGTGTGTCTGGTTTCCTGGGAGGAAGCCTGTGTGCGGCCCCTCAGGGACCAAGGACACCACACCACCGCCGTGCCCGAAGCGGCCACGCCCAACTCAGATGACGCCGACGGGCTCCTCAACGCTTGTCAAGAGTGACCCTCCCACCCCTCCTGAGGCTGCGGTCCCTGCCCCCTTCCCTGTCCCAGGCCTCAGCCCCAGCGTGGTGCCAGGTGACGGGGTGGGGGTGGGGGCAGGACAGCGAGCCTTCCAGGACTGGGGGACGTGCAGCGAGCAAGGGGGGCGCCAGGGACAATGGGGCACGCCTGGGGCGGGGGTTCGGGGGGCTTGCCCGTAGTCGGGACACTGACAAGGGAACAACAGGACACAGCAAGCAGAGGGAACACAGTTCCTGGTACAACGTCCGGCTTTTTGGAAGCAGATGGGCCCCCTGCCCCCCAGACTTCTGAGACTAGGGAGGACCCTGCAAGAGAGTCTCTTTCAGCTGCGGGAAATCCCCGAATTCCCTCCAGCCAAGTGAGAGCAGTTCCTTTGCCCTAAACCCATTTTTTCTGGCTTCCAGAGTAATGGTCGGCATCTTCCTACAGGCAGCACTTCTGTGTTGGATGGGCCCCTGCCAACCCCAGGTTGGGCAGAGCCTGCACCGGGCCCTCCTGTTGGGTGTGGGCCGGCCGGCCTCCCGGCTGTCGGCTCGCCCTGGAGGGTGATGGCGCCCCGGCCGGAAGCACAGCAGCCTGAGGGGGCCGTCTGGGTCATCTCGCATCTCAGGATCCGCACAACGCGTGCCGCGGCTGGACAGTCGGGCGGCGTCGGGCTTCGGAAAACACTGATAGGAGGGCCAGCAGCCGAACTCTGATTTGGGCTCCTTCAAGTTGCTGGTGGTTCTGGTCGAGGGTTGATTTTTCCCCCGAAGAACTCACCAACTAGGCCCTTTGTCTCCATTAATATTCAGTAGCCACCTGCTGACGGCAGCTCTCTTGAAGTCTTGAAAAGCACATTAGCTTAAGGAAGTCTTCTGGAAGGTTCTTATGCTCCAAGCCTGATCCGCATCTGTGGCTGCACCTCTGATGACGGAGGCGGGGGCAGTGATGTCCCCTGCTTCACGCCGGCTCTGGTGCCAAGGGGACGGGAGCGTGGACGCTGGAGGGATTGTCCTGGCCTCAGGCGTGTTTGCAGGTGGGCTGGCCCCCCTGTCACACAGCTGAGCGGGAGGCGGGAGGGCCAGGGTGACTGAGCCGCCCTGCCCTCCTCTGCGTCAGCCGCACAGCCCGGGAGGGACTTCCTGCCCTTCCATGTGCTTCCCGTGAGAAGCTGGAGCTCCAAGAGGGAGAGGCACTTGCTTGGGGTCCCGCAGCCGGAGGTGGCGGAGCTGGGACGTGAAACCACGTCTTGAGACCCTGGTTCCCTTAACGTGGCTGCGTGGGCCCCAGGTCCAGGAGGTCCCTCGGAGTGAGCTTTGCCGCCGACGGCACGGCCGCTTCGCACCCCGGTGTCCCTGGGCGCCGTGCCGGGCTGTTGGCGGCCGTGCGAGGGTCCTCGGCTCGCTCGGCCCTCGGGGGCGGCGCGGCCTGTCGTGGCCTCAGGGCTGTCTACCTGCTGGGCCGCGTGTACCAGGCCGGGGTTTTGTGCGCCTGGTGCTGAGCACGGCGCCTGGCACACAGCGCGGCGGTCAGGAGCCGTCGTGCGGAACGGAGGGGGAGCGAGCACACGAGTTACAGAGCCCCGGCTACGTGCCAGCGCACGGCACGCCCTTGTCTGGACGGGACCTGTCGGGAGGCCCGGTGCCCAGGGGCTGGGCGCCTGTGTGGCCTCGGGAGGCCGGGTTGCGCCGGAGGGACCGCGGAAGGGTCTTGTGGGGACCTCCGCACACAACCCCGCCCTGCACCTGCTCCGGGCTCCTGTGTGGCTTCCTGGGGCCGGTGAGCCTCCCTGGGCCGGCCGTGGTCTGCGTCTCACCCGGGAGGAGGTAAGCTCCCCAGTGGCTCGGCCAGGCCCCCGTGGCTGGGGGAGGCCCCGGTCCTGGCCCGGCCCCGCCCCCAGAGAGCTCTCCGTCCCCGTGTGCTGAGTGAGACCTGGAGGCCGGCAGGGGCTCTGGGGACACTGAGTCCAACCACCTCATTCGTCAGTGGGGATGCCGAGGCCAGAGAGGGCAGTGCCATGTGCAAAGCCACACAGCAAGCTGGTGGCAGATGTAAGACTTGAACTTCGCCCTGTCACCTCCCATCGAGGTCACCTCCCTCTCAGACTCCTGGCCTCCAGGAGTCTCCAGTTCACTTCACTATGGGGGGGCTCACTGTGTCCTCTCTGTCCCTTCTTGCTACAGAGATGGCCACTGGACCTAGTATCACGTGGTCAGTCCTGTGGCGGGGCCGTGTGGCCGGACAGAAGCCATCTGGGTCCCTGAGGAGAGAGCTCTGCAGTCAGTGAGGGGCTCACGTGCCGGGCTCCCCGCTGCTGCCCCGGCGGCTCTCCCCGTGCTTGGCGCCCAGTAGGTGTCTCGTCAGGACTTGTTGACTTTGGGGTCCCCTGTTTTCTCTGCCGGGCGACCCGCTGGCGGACCTGGGGGCCGCAGGAGCGATGGGCACTGCCTGCCTGTGTTCACTCTTGCCGTTTCCAGGAGAGCAGCCGAGTGTGAGAGAAGAGCAGACGTCAGGGTTGATCCAGGAGCAGTGGGAGGTTCGACGCCCCACACCCAAAGGGGGAAATTCCAGGAGTCGTGGCGTCCCCACTCCCCGTTCCCGGGCCTCCACTGCGAAGCCTGGGTCTGCCCCTGGGTCTCCGGCAGCGCGGGCTCCGGGGGACGCAGGGGGACCCGGCGCGGCGGTGGGTTGTCTCCCGGCCGTGAGGCCTCCTGCCTCGCCTGCGCGCGCCACTGCTTCCGCCCCTTCCCTGTCCTCCTGCGACCCCCCTCTGTCCTGGCGACGCAGGCGCCTCCCTCCCTCCCTCCCTCCCCGCTCCTCCCTCCTGCTTCCCTCTCTTGCCCTCCTGTCTCTTCCTTCCTCCCTCCTCTCTCCTACCCTTTCCCCCTCCTTCCTTTCTTCTTTTGGAAACCGTTTTGCATATAAAAATAGGTACATGAGTCTGCAAATGTGTAAACAGATGATTTTTAAAACACACACACACAGTGCCTCGTTGTTCTTCTTTGTTCTGTGTTTCCTCATCTGGGGTCTTGGCAGCTGCCTCCTCGGCAGGGCTGTGAGCTCCCTGCGGCATCGCCTCAGGGGGCTCCTGGTCCCGGAGGTCTCCCTCTCCTGTGCTGTGACGGCCAGAGGGGCCTGATCCGGCAGGGCCCCACCGAGTGGCCCTAGTGTCCCTTGGTGACCAGGGACTAGATCCATTATTTCCAGATAGCAGTTCGTACCCGAATGGGCTCCACGGAACACTCAGCACGTTGCTGCCCTTGGGGCACGCCCCGGCCGGAGACCCTTGTGGCCGTCCTGTGTGCGTGTATCTGAACGGGGCTGCACACACAGGTTTGCTGGAGTGTTGCTGTGTTTGTGAGCTGTGCGCGGTGTTCAGTGGGGGAGGTGTTCTCCACCCTGCGCTGTCCCCAGCACACGCTGTACGGACACGGGGGTCTCGGCTGTTTCCGGGAGTGCCGTGTGGGTGTGAGCCAACAGCAGTGTTTGAGTTTGTGTCTCCCCCGCACCTGCCCCGGGTGCTGTTCCCCCTGTGAATGCTCTGGCCACAGCCTCCCCCGTCCCTTCCACGGTTCCATGTGGCTCCACCGAAGGACAGCCGACAATGGCAGTCAGCATGTTAGAAAACAAAGTAGAAGAGTGATAGATCTTTAACTGGAATGTTCTTAGACTCCAGTGTGCTGTGAGAACATGTTTCTAGAGGAGGCTCGACATGGCGGGGCTGAGGTCATGGCCATGGGCAAGTAAATTCTGTGCCAGGTGGTGGTGGTCCTGGGAAAGCAAAGCATAGTAGAGGGGTGTGATGATGGGGGGGACCTACAGAGAAAGAGGGTGCAAAGGCAGTGCAAAGGCCCTGAGGGTGGACATGCGGTGAGTGCAGAATGGCAGGAGCCAGTGTGGCTGGAGTGGAGAGAGAGGGGGTCAGCCGCCAGGATGGGGGCCTGGAGGTCAGCTCTGCCGGCGCCACAGGGAGGTCCTCGGCTTTATTCTGAGTTGGGGAAGCCCTTGGAAACCCCTGGTTGGAGTCTCTGATCAGGCTGGGATTCTAACATGCTCCCTCTGGTGGCTGTCCTGAGAACTGGCCGAGGAGGGCAGAGGGCAGGCCCCCTGCCACCCGGGAATGAGCCTGGAGCTGCCGAGGCCTGGGTGTATCTCAAGGATGACCATAACAGGACTGGCTGACGGATGGGCCGGAAGTGGGAGAGCAGGAGAGGCACCTGGGAACCCGACGCTGACCAGCACACGCTCGCTCCGGGCTGTCCTGTCACTGGGAGTTCCGGATCTCAGAATTACACATGCCTTGTAGGAAGACTCCGTGTCCTGGACTGAAGACCACGGTATCGGTGTTTCTCCACGACTGAACGTGTGCCATAGCAATAGAAGTAGGTCTGGTGTCACCCAGACCCGCTGGTTGTGTGCCTTGGGTTGATGTAATCAGCCTCCTTGAGCCTTGCTGACCACATCAGAGAAATGGGCATGATGCTATCCCTTTGCAAGGGCCCGGCAGGCAGAGAGCACTCTGTAACCAGTGACCCCTCCCCACCGCCCCCTGCCTCCCCCATTTCCTCCTCTCTTCTCCCCTACTTCCTTCTCTTCCACCTGCTGGCTTCTGCTCTGCTTCCTGGTCATTTCAAACATGACTCTGAGCTGGACAGTCTGGTTTGAAATCTGGTTCAACAGCTTCCTGTGTGTTCAATCTGTGCCTCAGTTTCCTCATTTGTAAAATGGAGGTAAAAATAGTTCCTACCTCATATGGTTGTTTTGGAGGTTACTAGAGTTAACAATTATAAAGCAGTTTCAACAGCGCCTGGCAGGTGACGCTAAGGCAGCGTTTGTTAAATAAAAACAAGCAACTGTCATGATGAACACACTCAGCAGCGGCGCCCGAGCGGCTCAGCTGGTTGAGCATCTAAGCCTTGATTTCAGCTCAGGTGATGATCTCATGTGGGACTGAGTCCTACATGGGGCTCCGTGCTGGGTGTGGAGCCTGCGTGGGATCTTCCGTCTCCCTCTTTGTCTCTGCCCTTCCCCTGCCCACGCACATGATTCCTATCTCTCTCTCTCTCTCTCTCTCTCTCTCAAAAACAAAAACAAAAAACCCCCAGCAGACTAGGAGTACAAAGAAACTATCTCAACGTGGTAAAATCATGTATAAAAAACCCACAGTCAGCGTCACATTCACTGGTGAGACACTGAAAACTTCTCCTTTGGCCAGGAGGCCTGCCTTCACCACTTCTATTCAGTCTATTACGAGAAGCCTGGTAGACTCACCTGTGTTCACAGGGTGACCATGATCTCATCTGTAGGGCATCCTAAAGATTTCACAAAAGCTGTTAAAACTGAAAAATGAATTCAAAGTATCAGGATGCAATATCAACACACAAAAATCAGGTCCATTTCTGTACACTAACAAGGAACAATCCAAAAAGGAATTCAATAAAACAATTCCATTGTGTTCCAAACAATATCATAAAAAAGCTACTTAGAAGTAAACATTACCAAGGAGGGGGAAGATTTGTACACTGAGAACTACAAATTATCATTGCTGAAAGAAATTAAAGAAGATAAAGGAAAATAGAAAGACATCCCATGTTCATGGACGGAAAGACAGTATTCATAAGATATCAATCCTACCCGAAGTGATCTACAGATTCAACACGATTCCTATAAAAAAAAATCCCAGTGAAATCTTTTGCAGAAATGGAAAACCCATCCTAAAATTCATGCGGAATCCCAAGGGACCCCGAATAGTTTCAGCTGGGGAAGAGGAAAATGTCCTGGAGATGATAGTAATGATCAGTGGCACATTAGGTGTGTATTTAATACCTCTGAGGTGTGCACTTAAAAATGGTCAAGGTGGTAAGATTTATGTCTGTGTATTTTCTCGCAAACACACACAGGAAGAAATGCAAACACGTAACTGCACCGTTGGTATTTATCGTTGGTGTGGGTCATCTGCTCTGCGTGCCCACGGTTGTCCCGAGCTCTGAGTGCTGTGGTCATAGGTAATCTGATGGGGGGACCTGAGAGCACGCTGGTGGAGTTGGCCAATCTCTGGGACAGGGGCGTCCTGTTAACGTGCTCTACACATTTTATGAGGTGCCTACTATGTGCTAGGGGACATGCCAGCCCCTCGTGTGGTTCCAACGCCCACTGTGAGGCCTCTTAATTGGGCTTCGAACGTGGCTGCGGTCTTCCCGAGTTCCTTAACAAGCCTGGGTAACGAGGTGTCTCAGTCCCAATATTTGTTTAATGCTTTATTCATGGGCCCAAAACAGTGGTAACGTTCATTTCAGGGGAGCTTTTATGATGTATGTGTCTCGTGAAGTCCCCAGCTCCTGACCCTTAGGTGCTAGATATGTTTGGGGCCGTGTGAAATGTTTTGCGTCACTTGCCAGAAAGAAAAAAGAGGTGCTGTTTTTCCTCAGGAAAAGAAGAGGTATTTTGCCGCCGAGCCCTATCCCCTGTGGGACGGTCGTCAGAGGCTGTAGGAGGCAGACACATGGAAACTTCCAGTGCTTCTCTTAAAGGCAGGAATTGGACTCCTCACAACCAGAACAATGGTCCTGTCCCCCATTTGCTAATCTGTTCATCAGTCCTGTCACCCACGCATCCGTCCCTCTGTGCACCTGCCCACTGGCTCATCCATTCTTCCTTCCGTCCATCTGTCCATTTATCTGCCCATCTGTCTGTCCGTCCCTCTGTTCATCCATCCATTCACATACCCATCTACTCATGTAGCCATCTATCCCTGTATCCACCTATGCACTCACTCATCTATTCATCCTTCCATCTATCTGTCCATTTATCTGTCCATCCATCCATTCCTCCATCCATCTACCCACCTATCCCTTTATCCATCCACACACCCATATGGCCATCTGCCCCTTCATCCCTCCATTCCTCCACTCACCCACTCACCCTTTCGTCTGTCCGTCCGTCCGTCCATCCGTCCATCCATCCATCCATCCACCCTTTCTTCCAACCATCTACCCACCCAACATCCCAGGACTAGGACTGCCCTACTTACCCTGTCTCTGGGTCAACTTGTGCAGCTAGGCAGCTGGGCAAAGCCAGTGACTTCACGTTTCTGAGTTTCTGTTTCTTCTCCTGCCAAGTGAGACTATGTTGGTGACACGCTTAGCCCTATGCCTGGCCTACAGCGAGCAAACGTTTCATACACGTAGCCACAGCCACCATCATCAATAATAGTGTGCTCCGAAATGGGTACTCATATCCTCCCATTTTACAGAGGAGCAAACTGAGGTTGAGCGCTACGGCTCTGTTGCCTCTCAGAATGCAGATGTGAAACGTGCAAGGAGTAGGCTGGACCCCTGGGATTGTCCCTTGCTGCCCGGGTGACTGTGACCTCCTTTACATCCTTGGGGGTCCCTGAGGGCCCGGGTTCCACGGCCTGGCCTGGGAGGAAGCCAGGTGCTCTGATTTTCTACTTCTGGAAAAAATGAAAAGATTATCACTTCACTTATTTTCCTACTAAAATAGCTACTTTCCTTGCCAGTCTCCTCAAACCATTCCGAACAGAGTGTGCTTGGGGTTTTCCGGCTTCTCTCTTGGTTCCGTCCTGGCGGGTGAGACAGAAGATGACCGCGGCGGCCCTCGCGTGTGGGATCTCAGGTTCTCCCTGCGCAAATAAAATCGAAGACCACTTGGAACGAACGTGGGGCTGCTTGGATTCTTGGTTGAATTTCTGAAATGCACGCAGGGCCTGCATCTGCTCACACGCTGAAGTGACTGCCCGGCCAGCAGGGACATTCGCCATCAGGTCCCAGCCTTCCCGGACTGCCGGCCCCTGCTGTCCGCCCAGATGGATGGCAGACCCGTGACAGCGCATCACAGGAACATGTGGGTGCCCCCGCCTTGCTCCCAAACCGCGCCCTTGGGGACAGACCTGCACGGTCAGGGTAGCCGGCCCCCGTGGCGCCCAGTGGTCCCACCTCCTGGCATTCACACCCTAGTGCGGTCCCCTCCCTCACCGCACTGGGCTTGGTGTGTGGGACTGTTGGAATTTGCTATGTCACTTCCAAGATTAGGTCCTAAGGATCCCGTGACATCCATCTTGGTGCCTCTCCCTTCCCATCTCCCTCTCCCCCCACCGTCTCTCAGGTGGGCTGCCCCTGGATTCCCGACTCTCAGAAACTGTGACATAAGAGACACTTGCTGTTTTGTTTTTCTTTTTTTAATATGTTTTATTTGTCTCAGAGGCAGAGAGTGCACAAGCAGGGGAGGGGCAGAGAGGGCAGGAGATAGAAGATCAAGCAGATTCCCCGCTGTCAGCACAGAGCCGGATGCGGGACTCAAACTCCTGAACTGTGAGGTCAGGACCTGAGCTGAAACAAAGAGACGCTGAACCCACTGAGCCCCCAGGTGCCCTAACTCTTGCTATTTTAAACGGCTAAGTTTTGGGCGCGGGGGGCCCAGCCAGCGAAGCGTCCGGCTTCGGGTCAGGTCGTGATCTCACGGTCTGTGAGTTCGAGCCCTGCGTCAGGCTCTGTGCTCACAGCTCAGAGCCTGGAGCTGCTTCGGATTCTGTGTCTCCCTCTCTTTCTGTCCCTCCCCTGCTTACACTCTGTCTGTCTCTCTCCCTCTCTCAAAAATAAACATTAAGGGAAAAAAAACCATATTAACTAAACTGCGAACCTTTGGGGACTTTGTCGCACAGCACTAGACACCCGATCCCCCCGCGCCGTCCCCGCAGGACGGGGTCTCGTGAGCAGTGAGAGCGGAGATGTTCTGTCACTCGGCGCTCGCCCGGCGTCAGTGTTCGAATGCTCACTCAGGAATGTGAGGAGATGCGTGTAGGAAATGCGCTGGAGGGCCGCCGTGGCTGCGGTTTGTTGATGACTCACAGCACGTTTTGCTCTTCTATCACAGAAAAGGGAAGGGACATGGACCGGCAGTTTCTCGGCGCCAGCAGTAACAATAGCTACTATTCATTGTTTGCTCCCTCGGCCTGTTCCACAGACTTCTAAACATGCACGATCCTAAGTCATCCTGACTGGACCAGCAGAGGGTCCCAGAACTGCAGTGACCTGTCCAAGGCCACACAGCCAGGCGGCGAACCCCCAGGGAGGTCTCTTGGCAGGGGGGACGCTGGCAGGTGAGCAGGCGTGGCAAGGGCAGGGCCTCAGAGTTCACAGGCACTGTGCTCCGCAGACCGAGGCCACCTTCTCCGAAGGAAGATCGAGGCGCAGGCACAGGCGCCCTCGGCGCTTCCATGGCCGACGGGCCTCCGCGGGCGGCGGGGGCCAAGCCGGGCAGGAAGCGGGGTGCATGCGGTGCCGCTGGACCACCTCTGTGCCCCTGGCCACTGTGGAAACGGTGTAGCAAACAGGTGGGCGGTGGGGTAGGGGAGGAGGGCCACAGTCAGCCTCAGACACCCTCCCGCCTTCCCCCAGCCACACCCTGGTCTCCCGCACCACCCTCTTTCCACAAGTGTTTTCTCTAAGTTGGGTCATGTTTCCTGGGTGCAAAATGAAAAATGGGTGATTCTTGTGATCAGCGTCTCAGTTAAAGATCTTTACTTGGGCTTTACTTACTGCCTTTAGTCTAGAATTTGTTATTCTGTTAGGCTTAGTCGATTCCTAGTAATATTATTTAATATTCGATTCACAGATTGGGCACCTCCAGGTGTCGGGCAGGTTGGAGATCAGGCGTGGGCTAGTTTGCGGTGGCGTTTCGGGTGCTCTATACCTTCCTCCTCAAGGCGGCCAGACTTCTCGGGGAGAAACGTGTGTGTTGCAGACGTAGGGGGTCAAACATGTCCTTTTCTCTTTGTCCCTTTCTCCAGGTTGGCTTACTTTTCCTGACTGCCGTTGCTCACAAAACTACCGGTCTCACTCGCAAGCCGCCGGGAGGGAGACGGAGTTCCCGGAGCTTGGGACCGTTTATAGGTTCTGTTCCCGAGCAGGACTTAGCGACACCAAGCTAGCCGGCAGTTCCCCCACTTCTTCGTGAGCTCATGTGGGAAAGCCGCACTCAGCTGTGTGGGGTTCCGTGCTCCGGAAGGACCCCTCACTGTCACACCGTGAGCGGGTCGTGCGCCGCCCACTCCTGCCTGCTGCGGGGCTCTCGCAGCGTTGGCGCGGCACAGTGCGGTGTCACCGGGCTCCCTCCCTGACCCGCGTGGGGGCCGGGCCGCCGTGCTTGGTCTTGTCAGAGAGATGTCACAGTTTTCTGCACCCCTACGTTTTTCTTGTACGTCTGAATACATATGGTACAAATCGGTAATGCGTTGTTACTCTCTTTTTATTAAGCGGTTAGTGATACTTTGGTTGGCTCTCCCAGGGTTTAGATATACATCCTCCATTTTCGGTCTCCCTGGAAATAACGCATCATCTCACCTGCCGCGTACGGACTCCCGCCTTCTGCGCTGTTGGCCTCATATGCCACTTTCACATGGGCTCTGAATCCGCAGACCTCTGCTTTGGACACTCAGTGTCTTCGTCTTCCTTTTGTGTAAGTAATTTCCAGAGCGCTTCGTTTCTCCGTGTAAATCCAAGTTTCTGTCTTGTTTCATATTCCTTGTACCTGAAAAGCTTAGCTTTAATATCCTGTGGCAGGGATCTTCTGTAGCGAATTATCTAAGATTTTATTTTTCTGAAAAAAGTTTTAAATTTTGCTTTCATTTATTAAAGGTTTTTTGTCTGTTTGTTTGTTTGTTTTGCGGGAGGTAGAATTGTGTGTCACCTGTTGTTTTCTGTCTGAGCGCTTCATTGTCCTCTGGGCCACATAGTTCCCGGTGAGAAGTCTGTTGTCATTCTTACGTCTCCTGCATTTCCCTGGCCTGCCTCAATGGTCTTCTCTTTCTCTTTCAGTATTTTGACTATGATGTGTCTTTTTTTTTTAAGTAAATAATCCTGCTTGGAGTTCTCTGACCTTTTTGGGTTTGTGACTCGGTATCTTTCATTATTTTTGTGAAATTCCCAGCTGTCATCTCTTCAAATGTATCTTCTACACCATTGTGTCCCTCCTCCTTCTGGGGCTTCAGTCACAAGTATGTTAAATTATTTATACCCTGTCACGTGCTTTTTAAACTCCTCACCGTCATCACGGGCATGGTCCCCTCCCTGCCCTGCCCTCCTTCTCTTCCTCTCTGTATTAGAGTTTGGAAAGTCTCTATCGCCCTGTCTTCACCGGCTCTTCCTCCAGCTCCGAGAGCCTGGTGATGATCTCAGTGAAGATGCTCCCCGTCCTGGTACCGTGTATTTTATTTCGTGAAACTCACCCCTTTGTTTCCACGCTCCCAGGCGCGGCTCTCCTGGACTAATGACCGTTGACGCATTACTACGACTACTTCTGCTTATACCCCTCTCCCCCCACCCCCCGCCCCCGTTGTATGAGATGGGAGGAGGGGTCTGGTTCTTAGGACTCTATTATCACCAACACCATCTTTTTTCTTAAAGCACGTCCACATCTTTATATTTAAAGGTTGTTTCTTATAGACAGCACGGTTTCCGGCTTAGTTGGATCAGAAGACTCAGCGTGACTTTCCTGACTCTAGGCCAACACTGAGAACAGTAGCAGATATATTCTTCGGCCATGTAGTCAGAGCCGCCAGGACCTGGTGTTTCTGACAGAACGAGGGGCAGTGCTGCCTGGCGCCGGGCGAGGACGCAGGCGCCCGCGGACCTGCCTTCCCGGCCGGGCAGAGCGGTGCCATCCGCACGCGTGCAACAGGGACTGACAGGTGACGGCTGTGAGGACTGAGTGCACAATCCTTTCACTCTCTTGCCTTTACCGAAAGGCCTGGCGCGCAGTAGATGCTGATTTAAGGCGTTCTAGACTCCTGCTGGCTTATTGAGATAAACGAATAACCAATAAATTGTCCGGAAGCGTTCATTCCCGTCCTCAAGGTCCTGTGCCTGGGGAGCCGCCCGTGCGCTGCCCCCACGCCCAGCACAGGGCTTGTGCTCTCCACGCGCTTTTCCAGCGTAAGGGGAACACGTCGGTTTATGCAGCTGCCGTCCCCCAAAATGCCGTTTGTGCGTTTCTTCTCCTCTGGATATGAACGTTCGGTTTAGGGGACCTGTGAGGAGTCAGGGAGACACACGTTTCTTGCCAGCTGGGTTGCCGTGTGGCCTTGGGCGACCTCTCAGCTTCTCTGAGCCTCCGTGTCTTTGTAGAAGAGGGACGAGCGGCCCAAGGTAAGCGCCGGAGCCAGACGTAGAGTCGGCGCCCAGATGCTCATCCTCCATTCTCTCTTGTGTCCTTTACCCCCTCCCCCAGCGTGGCCCCGCCGGACAGTCCTCAGGTGCCCCAGGGAGGAGAGGGGAGCACACGTGGCATTTTCTGGCCCTCGCGCGGCCTCAGCTGTTACCCGGACAAGCTTTTAAACTACTTCCTCTATTTACTCCATTGTCCTGGAAAGAGAGTGGATTATCTGCTTTGGAACGCACAAGAGTTGCAGCATTTTGCCTCTCCAGACCGTGGTTTCTCTTTAGAGATGACGGTCCTATGGGGACATGACTGCCTGTGGTCCCTGGGCCTCTCCTGTCCCCCATCTCCAAGTTTGAGAGGCTGGCCCACCTCAAGAGGACAAATCCCATCTACCCGGCACTGCCTGCGGGGGGCGGGCAGTCCATCCAGCGCTGCCCGCTGGGGGGTCCACCTGGCGCTGCCCGCTGGGGGGTCTACCCGGAACTTCCCACTGCGGGGGGTCCACCCGGCACTGCCCGCAGGGGGCAGCAGCCATTTCCAAGGCTCTGGGCAGGGCAGGGGTGGGGGCAAGGCAGTGGCTGGGGAAACCACTTCCTGTCCCCATTACTTGGTACAGTAAATACGTCTTTTGTCACCTGTGACTTGGACTGAGGTCCACGGGCCAGAGCAGCGGCATCCAGGGCGCTTCCCTGATGCACAGAAACTGCCGCAACCTCAGAGGCCCCAGTCGGCGCGGGGGCACATGGCAGTTTGGGCGGCCCCGTCTGCAGGGCCGGGGAGGAGCAGGTGGGGCAGCAAAGGCGGTGGGCTTGTCATCTGATGTCGCCTAGAGCTGTCACGTGGAGGGACAGAGGGCCCGTGGGGCAGTGGAGAGGTGGCCTGCGCCGGGGCCGCCTCCGTGCCCAGCAGGGCGGAGATGCATGGGCACGCCCGCACGGGGTTGTCTCTTCACCTTCTGAGAGTGTACGTGGGACCGTTAGAGTTTTGATCAAGCCTGGCTCCCCTATGTTTCTGTTTTTGTTATCCTATCTAGGAATCTATTGGAAATTTCAGTGTCAGGAAGACTTACCCTCTGTCCTCTTTTAGGGACCTACGTTTTTAGCTCTTATGTGGAGCCACTTTCTCCATTTTGAGTTAACGTCCATGTAAGAGGTGAGATAGGGGTCCAGCTTCATTCCTGTTCACGCGAATGGGCTTTGATTTCCTTGTTCAAAGGCTCTCTGCACGTCCCATGTGGAAAACAGTGTAGGGGCCGGAAGGAAGCGGGGCACTGATTTCCCGCTGTTATGTGATCATCGGACTCAGAAAAGACACGCCAGACACCAACTGACAGAGTCGGAGGGCATGACCGGAGGGCCACCGCGCGGCAGCCTCTGAGCGGCAGGGGTTCCGGCAAGGCCGTCGGTGCGCTCAGACTCTCCGGGTGGGCGGGCGCTCTGGAACCGCAGTGTTCACACGGTCTCAGAGAGCCGGCCCGCTAGAAACTAGTCACAAAGGATAAAGAACGGACGTAATAGTGAAGAAAGCTGGCAGATGCCCTCTTGTGGGAAGGTGACCGCTAGTGGACAGGTGGACGCGGGGGGCTCCTGACACCGTCCCCCGGCAGGAATACGCCTCACTACCCGAGCTCCTTCCCAAACGCTGCCCCGGGGTCTCGTCAGGACCAAGAACCAGATGAACCGAAGCCGAAGGGCTGCTGCACGAGAGCTGGGCCGGGAAGGGCCCGGGAGACTGAGGGGTGTTCTGATGACACGGGACCACGGGGTGCAGCACGCCGTCTGGGGCCGTCTGGGGCGCCAAGGACGCCGTCAGCACACGACGCTTGTAGACAGGTGACGTGCGTCGCAGCGGATTTCCAGGTGCGAGGTGCTGTGCTGAGTACCCGAGCTGAGAAAGTGCCCTGTTTCCAGGACACACGCGGAGCGCTGCGGGGTCCGGGGGCCATGGTGGCCGCACGACAGCTTGCTCCTAGACGTCTCCGAGAACAAACACGGAGAGAAAAATAAGACAAAAGTGGGAAACTGTTGACATTGGTGGCATCCGGGCTAAGGGGCTGTGGGGACTTTTTATACTGGTCTCAACGTTTCTGCAAGTCTGAAATTGCATCAAACTAGAAAGTCTAAAAAAGAACCTTTCCCACCTCAAAACAACACAGCATACCTGCGACCGGCAGTAAGTGTCCCTGACAGGGTGTTTGATGCACCGGTGGCCGCCCCACGGCCTGTGCCCGTCCCCCGGCCCCGGCGTCCCTGCTCGGTCACTGGACGGCTCTTATCAATTCAGCACCAGGCGACCGCCTCCTCTCTGTGTCCGCTGCCTGCGGGCCCCCGGGGCGCACCACCTTGCTGCCGGAGCTGCTCCCGGGAACCGCTGCTGTGGGGTCCGGCCCGGGGGTCAGGTGCCTTTCCAGCTCCGCGCCGGCCGGCTCTTCTCTCTGTCGTCAGATGAGAAAACAGGCTGGAGAGGGGAGACGGAGCCCGGCTCGGGGCGGGGCTGTCCAGCTCTGCTCGGGAGCAGTCTGCCTCTGTCCCCACGTCCCGTTTCTCCTGCACTTGCTGTCCTCGGTCTTGGTGGGCCGGGCCCTCGTCCCGCTCTCTTCCCTGACCTGTCCCGAGGACTGGCTCAGGGCCTGCCCCCTGACGGGAACTCACCAATACCTTCCGGATTAGGGACCGTCGTGGGGCTTAGCACGCTCCAGTCCTGGGCTTTGGGTTTGAACGTTGGCTCCAGTTCTGGCCGGGCTGACCTTGGGCAAGCTGACCGGCCCCTCTGGAACTCAGCTTCCGAGTCTATAGAATGCAGATTCTGTTCTTGGGCGAGGAGTGAATGGCACAACAGTCACGGGCTTGTCCTGGCAGCTGGCACCGCGCAGACGCTCGGTCCACACCGGATGGACGGATGACGGGTTCAAGGGGGCTGTGTCTCCTCTGTGGAGGCATCTTACCTGAAAGCGTTAACTTACCGTAACAAACGGTGTGGGACTAAATGAGCTATGTTTTCATTTGTGGGCGTCCGGGGTCCCCCGCTGCCCTGCAAGCGCTGGGCAGGCGGGGCCCCCGCGTGCCCGCAGCCGCGGCTCAGGGCAGGCAGGCCTGTTCGCTGCTTGACTTCCCTCGTTCTGCTTCATCACGCGTTCAATGGGGCCTCGCCCTCGTGCCGGGTCCGTGGCGGACGAGGACGCTGAGCACCTGCCCCCTGCCCACGATGCTTGCCCTCGGGCCTCTCTCCCTGGAGCGGGCCGTGTCCCGGCCCTGGGAGGCTCAGGGTCCTCTGGCTCATGGGCCTGTTTGGTGGCCGACCTTTGAAGCATGCTGGTAGGCGTCCCTGGAAGCCCCAGAGTTAGTGCGGCAGCGAAGCGAGTAAGTGAGCCCGGGGAGGAGGCCAGTGCCGCCTCCTCCCCTCGTGGGCACCCGTGTCCGAGCTGACTTCCTCTCCTGCCTGGGACCGAGGCGCTAAGCTGCCCAGCGGGTCTCAAGAACCACCTGCTGGCGGCACCTCCTGGCTCCACACTAGCTGTCTCGCGCCTGCCGCCCAGGAGGTGGCGCTGTTCCACCTTCGTGGCCCCGCGGCCGGGACGGAGCAGAGCAGTGCAGGTGTCCTCCCCAAAGTGCTGCTTGAAGATGGCGGGGAGTTACCGGCGTTTGGGCTGGTTGTCGGGCAGAAGAAAATCCTGAAAATAAAATGAGTCAGAGCTTCCTTTCAGATTCTGTGTCTGAGTTTTGAGTTCTGCTCATATGAGAACCTGTCTTGCAGGTTACAAGGGTTTGTTCGCTTGTTTGTTTGTATTCGCTTTTAGTTCTGCCTGGAAATCCCTCAGGAAAGGCTGGTGGAATGCAAGCCCGACTCTGTTTGTCTCAGCGGTTGAGACGGTGGGCTGTGGCGCGTGGCCCTTGCCCCACATCCCTGGGCAGGTGACACCCCACGTCCGTGGGCAGGTGACGAGAGCCCTTCGGGCTGTTTCCTCACCCAGAAAGTGGAGAGAAAAGTCTAGGTGCCACTGGGTGTTTGGGAGGCTGTGAGGTGATGAAGTTTGAGCCTTAGCCCCGTGCCCGTGAGGTAGGAAGCACTTGCCGTGGCTGGTGGCCATCCTGGTGGTGACGTCATAGAGATGGTGGGCGCCTCTGACCGGTCCCTTCACCCAGGGCCCTTGCTGGAGAACACAGACCCTCCTCGTGGCCTCAGGGAGGAGGAGCCGGCGCTCACGGGGCTCCCGAGGCCCAGCCCCGGCTCCCGGGTCTGAGGGAGGTGTGTGACGGCCCGTCTGGACTCTGGCCGAGGTGCTGGGGGACATGGACGGGCGAGGAACCTGGAGCAGGCGCCATGGACGAGCGCCTGGAGACGAGGAGGCTTCAGGCCGGGCACGGGCTGAGCCGGGGGGGAGCTTGGAGGGAAGGGGGTGCACAGTGGGCCCACGGGAGTGTGGACACTGCCTCCGGGTGGGGCCTCCAGGAGGGACCTTTAAACCGTGACAGGGAAATCCCTTAGAGCCGGGACAAGACCACATCGCTTCCGTGTTTGTGCTCCTGACACACGGCGGGCAGTGGAGGCTCCCAGCGGTTTTCCTCAGAGCCTGGGGTTCCAGCCTGAAGTCGTGGGCAAGGGAAAGAGCGATCCGCTGCGGACAGCCGCTGTTCACACTTCCGCTGCCTCCTGCCCCTTAGCCTCCCTCACGTCTTCCTTGTGCTCCAGCCCCTCACGGGGGCCCAAGCCCGGCTCCCCCGCCCGGCGCCCGCCTGGCCTCGCCGCCGAGGTCGGGCTGGTCAGAGCCCATCGCCACCTCCAGGGCTTCTACCTGGAGGCTTCTAGCCATTTCCGAGACTGTCAGCCGAACTTGGGGCGCAGACGCGGGGGCTCTGTGACGTCCCCCAGAACTCGAGTCCGCCAGCGGGGGTTGCTGCGCTGAGGGGCTCTTTCTCTGTGCACACCCGCACGCACACACCCGCACGGGCACACTCGTCCAGACCTGGCGTCCCCCCCCCCCGAGGGGATCCTTTGCACGCTGGAGTTTAGCTTTCCGTTGAGGGGTGGTGGCAGCCGTGGCCGGGTGTGATTTACTGGGGCAGGGACAGCGCCCAGGGTGTTTGGGCTGCAGGCGGGGACGTCCAGCCACCTGGCTCTGGGCAGACGGGGACAGGCAGTGTCCCCGCTGGTGGAAGCAAGGGGA
Organism: Mungos mungo; assembly: GCA_004023785.1. Taxonomy (NCBI): domain Eukaryota; kingdom Metazoa; phylum Chordata; class Mammalia; order Carnivora; family Herpestidae; genus Mungos; species Mungos mungo. The sequence goes on along the minus strand of PISW01007946.1, from coordinate 28,903 downwards.
CCGTTCTGGGGCGAAGAGAGGGGCCATCTCTCCTCGCGGACCCGTCTCGTTGGAGCGTCGGCCCCGCAGAAAACATTTTGGTTTCTATGCCCGGCACTGAAAAGCCATTAAGTGGAAAGGAAGCCTGAGCCCCTGCCCTGGGCGGCCGCGCCGGCCGCGTCCCCGGCCACCGCACAGGGCGGCCTTTGTTCGGGCCGCGCGCGGAGCGGGCGGCGGGCTGTCGGCGCACATTTCAAATTTCCTGCCTTTCGTCAGCTGTGCCACTCGGATGAGAGCGTGTAATCCGCGGCGTTTCCTTCCCTGCCTCGCCCCCACCCCGCCTGTGACGCCGCGTCGCCCCCCTCCCTCCAGCCGCAGGGAGAAGTGTGTTTATGGTCCCTGTGTCCCTCGTGTGCGGCCGCGCAAAGGCCACGTGTCCGGAGGACTCGGCTGCTGGGTTTTCTGTATCTCCTTTAGTGTGTGCACAAGTATTTATTAAAGTGCTTGTTGTTTGCTTATTGTTTATTGTCGGGTTGGCTCACGTGCAGGGTGTACGGTGTGCTCTTGGCCTCGGGACTAGATCCCCGTGACTCATCCTTACATCCCACACCCAGCGCTCATCCCAGCAGGTGCCCCCCTCAGTGCCCATCCCCCACTTCCCCTCCCCCACCCCGTCAGTCTTCAGTGTGTTCTCTGTACCAAGAGTCTCTTATGGTTGGCCTCCCTCTCTGCAACGTATTTTTCCTTCCCTTCCCTCATGGTCTTCTGTTAAGTTTCTCGAATTCCACATATGAGTGAAAACAGGATACCTCTCTTTGTCTGAATGACTGATTTCTCTTAGCAGCGTGCCCTCCAATCCATCGATATGGTGGTGAACGGCAGGATTTCATGGTTTGTGATCACCGAGTCGTACTCCGTTGTATCTATTTGCCACATCTTCTGTATCCGTTCATCTGTTGGTGTTCATCCGGGCTCTTTCCATCCTTGGCTATTGTCGACGGCGCTGCTGTAAACCCTGGGCTCCAGGGCCCCTTCGGAACCGCTCACCTGTACCCCTTGGACGATTACCCGGTGGTGCCATTGTGGGGTCGCAGGGTAGTTCCGTTTTTCATTTTTTGAGGAGCCTCCATGCTGTTCACCAGAGCGGCTGCACCAGTGTGCACTCCCAGCAGCCGTGCAAGAGGCTCCTGTCTGCAGGTCCTCACCAGTGTCTGCTGTTGATTTTAGCCGTTCTGGCAGGGGTGAGGAGGTGTCTCCGTGTGGTTTCGGTGTGTGTTTCCCTGCTGATGAGTGACGCTGAGCATCGTTTCATGTGCCTGTGGGCATCTGGATGTCCTCTTTGGTGAAGTGTCTGTTCAGGTCTTCTGCCCATTTCTTCACGGGGTTATTTGTTTTTTGTATGTTGAGTTTGGTAAATTCTTTATAGATTTTGGACACTAATCCTTTATCTGATGTGTCATTTGCAAATATCTTCTCCCATTCTGTTGGTTGCCTTTCAGTCTTGTTGATTGTTTCTTTTTAATGCAGGTACTTTTTTGCTGACCTCCCCACCCCGACCCGTCGTGTCCTCAGTGAGAGTCACGCCTGCTTCGTCTCCGGGGCCTGGGTCTAGAGGGGAAGGCTCCACGCTGTCCTGTCGCGCTGCTGTGGCGGGGGTCAGGTGGTCGTCTGTACATAAGTGTGCATTTTATTACAGAATGACTCATCCTTGATGCGGGAACTCACCACCGGACTTTAAAAGTCGCAGCTCTTTTTGTTGCCTAGGGCCTTCCTGGCGGCAGCTGCTTCGTGCGGCTGCCCTGTGACACGGCCCTGTGACACGGCCTAGGAGGCCCCCTGGCGTCGGGTCTGCACTCTAAGGATTCACGTCCACGTATGTCCACCGTTTACGTTTTTCTCAGTGTGCGGGAGCAGCCCACATAGCATTCCACAGAAAGACAGCAAGACCCTTCCACCCTTCCTCCCACGGGCGCCACCGGCTTGTGTCCCAGCTATGGCTCCCTGGTTTGCATGGCCCTGAGGGGGCGCACACCTGAGCAGGTTCTGAAGCCAGGGGAGACCCCCCCCCCCCGGGCTGTGTGGTGGCCGGGCTCTGGTGCCCAGCTTTTTGGTCCAACACTAACCTATCTGTTGCTGAGAAGGCTTTTTGGTGGGCGTGGTCAGTCTCTGAGTCAGGAGGCTTTGCGGAACCTGGGTGATCTGGGTGGGCCTCCTCCAATCAGGCGAGGGGCTGAAGAGCCAAATCTGAGGTTTCCCTGAGATGAAGAAATTCTGCCTCAAGACTGAAATGTCAGCGCCTGCCTGGGTGCTCAGACTGCTGTCAGCAGGCCCCATAATCCTGTGAGCCAGTTCCTTAAGGCAGATCTCTTTATATATACAGTCGACCCTCGAGCGGCACAGGCCTAGAGATGAGGACCCCCATGTAGTCAGAAATCTGTGTATGGTTTTTGACTCTCCCAAAACTTTACGACAATAGTCTGCCATTGGCCTGAACCTTCCTCAGTAACACGAACAGGTAACACGTCTTTTGTCCGTTCTGTATTACGTATGGTATTCTTAGCGCCAGCCAGAGAGACAAAAATGTTATTAAGAAAATCATAAGGAAAATACATCCACAGTCCTGTGCCGTATTTCTTTAAAAAAAAAAATGCATGTATCAGTGGATGCACATGGTTTGAACTTGTGCTGTCTGAGGGTCAACTGTATGTATCTCCTGTGGGTTCTGTGACCTGGGAGGGCCGCCCGCCCGGCCCTAGTGAGGCGGGGAGGCCTTCAGGCTTGACCCCTGCAGGAGAGCCCTCGGGTGGCCGAAGGCCTGTGAGAACCAGGCGTGCGCCGCTCTGTGCCTCCCTGGGACCTTCTCGGAGTCTCGAGTTGTCCTCCAAGAAGCCTGTGCATTAGTGCTGGGGCTGGGGGTGCACGTCACAGGCGTGCAAGACCGGCGTCACAGCACGCGTGCCCCCCCAGCAGGCGTGCCCACCTCGGCGGAGACCAGGTACCACACCCCGTTCCTGGCCGTGGACAGAGGGGCCTGGGAAGCGGCGCCCTGGGCGGTGGACCTCTGGGTGGACCGCAGAGCTGATGGACGAGGGCCACAGAGGTACTGGTGAGCACATAATACAAATTAGAGGCAGGCAGCATCGCGCCCGCAATGAGACACGGATGTTTGTGCGGACTTGCTGCCCCTGGCTCCTCTGCGAGCAAGCCGGTCAGCCCTTCCCGGGCCGCGGGTGTAGGAAGGAGCCAAGTTAATCCCTGCTCTGCGGCTCTGAGGAGCGGACGTGTCGATGCTGGTGAGGCCCTCAGGAAAGCTCCCCTACTTCGAGACCCCATGTGAGGACACGCACTTGCATCATTAAGGTGACAGGTTCCTGCCTTGTGACCGTTTGGAGTTAGGGTCAAGTTCTGGCTGTGCCCCACACAAGCTCTGTGGCATTAGGCCTGGTGCGCAGAAGGGAGGTCAGCCCACGTTACTGCCTAGCCTTGTAGTGATGGGTGAGTTGAAAGCTAGAAGACTGCCTGTGCCCTGCCCGGCCTGTAGGAAGCCCTCCAGAGTCAGTTCGCCTGCCCTGCCGGGCACTGTTCGGGCAGACCCGGGTGAGGACGGAGTCAGGTGCCCGGTGTGCGGAATGGAAGGTGGCGGCCATCCGAGTGGCACGTGGACGGCCCCGAGAGGGAGTGCCGCCTGAAGCTAGGTGCCCAGGGCGCCTCGCTCCTTCGTGCGCGTCCTGGCGCTCACTCACCTGTGAGTGTCAGCCTGCCGGCGGCGGGGCTCAGTCCCTCTCACAGAGACGGCAGCGCCCAGGCCCCCCGGGCCTGCGGCCGCCCCTGTTCGTCTCACGCAGTCGCACACGGCACCTGGCGCCCAGGAGGTGCTGCATAAATGCTCTAATGTGGACTGAGTGAGGGTGAGCGGGAGGCGCACGGCGTCCGTGTCGGAAGCTGCCGTCACCGACAGCGCCCGGGGAGGAGAGGCGCGGAGCCGTCTTTGTCCCCTTGGAACGGGGAGCGCCTTGTTGGGAGGCCACACGCTGCTCGGGGTCGCCCTGAGACCAGATCTGGACAGAGGTCACATATGGAATGGCTCCCTCTGTGCGGAATGTCCGGAATACGGAGGTCTGCAGGGACGGGAGGCCGGGGGCTGCCAGGGCTGGACGGGCGGGGGATGGGTGGTGACGGCCGCGTGCGGCGGCCGCCTTTGGGGGTGAGAGGGGCGCAGTCCTGAGCACGTTCTGAACGCCGCTCAGCACGGTGAGATCGGTACCTCGCACGTTATGTGCATTTTACCACACTGTGCGCACGCACGCCCGGTGTGGCAGGACTGGGCGTGTGGGACGGAACTCGGTCGGGCAAGAGGTCTGGCCGCCGCTCACGGGGTTGGAGGCGGGGTTGAGGAACCAACGACAGCAAGGGGCTCACGCTCTGTCACGAACCCACTCGGCCTTTATTTCCGCTTCTCCTTGTCCTCCGTGGCCACCGTCAGCTGCCGCCTGGTGGGACATACGGCTCTGGAAGCTTCTCTTGGGACCGTGTGCTGGCCGGGAGGGGGACCCCCAGGCGAAGACCGCTGCCGCATCCGGGCAGCGGGGGGCAGCGATTCAGAGCCCCGCGCCGCACGTCGCTGGTCAGCAGGTGCCCGGGTGCCAGGCCTCCGCTGGCCCTTGCGGTAGGTGCTCCTCAACAGCGTCGCGGTTTTCCACGGGCTCCGTCTGCGGCGTCTTCCAGCGTGTTCCACCCACGGTCCTCTCCTCCCCCCCAAGACACCTGGACGCTCACAGCAGCCTGGAGCAGCTGGCCGAGGTCACCGAGGACACGGGGGACCGTGTTTGGGGGGGGGGGCAGGCCCGGGACAGTTGTCACCCAGGGTGCAGCTTGGGACGGGGATGACGAGGTGCTTCTTGCGGGGGCCTGGCGGTGGGCGGCCCGGGCACGATCCCGACAGCCCTGCGTGTCCCTCGGGGCCTGGACGGTTTGCAGCTGTCCGGGGCCCGTGGACCTGCGTGCATGCCTGTCTGAGGCGACGGGACACAGGTGTGCGGGGTTACGTGGGTGTGCAAATCCGTGAGAGCCCGCTGAGTGCGGGGTCCTGGTGGGCTCTCTGGCTGCGGGGACATCAGTCAGCTTCCGACTGAGAGCCCGCAGGAGGTCCCGCCCGGCCCCCGAAGACAGTTTACCTGCTGTCGAGGCGAGAGGCCGGAAGAGCCCAAGACAAACAGACAGAAACCCAACTTCAAACACGCGTGTGGTCCGTGGTCCTCGGGGACATTTCCTTCCCAACCCTAATTTTGGGATTAATTTGTTTTAGAAGTTCCTTGGCTGCTGTGTGTGTGTGTGTGTGTGTGTGTGTGTAAGAAAAAAACACTAAGAAGAAAGTGTCTTGTTCTGACTCCTGTTAGCGGCCGTCTGTGTCGGCACCGTGAGGACAGCGTGGCGAGGGCGCGTCCCCCACCCCGCGTCTCCTCTGAGGCTTTGAAGGAGGGCGAGGCCCCCGGGCCCCCCCTCCCCGACTTCGTGCCGGGACGGTCCTCACCTGTGTGTTGGGGGTGCTCTGTTATCAACAAGGTGATCTTGGCTAATGAAGACACAGGCAAAAGCTAGGAGCCCCCCGACTTCCAGCTCCGCCCCTGGATTGTCCGGACGCAGCATCGCCCCGTCCCCGGTGTCCGCCGGCTCCCCGCTCCTGGGTGGGGGCGCTCAGGGCGCGGCAGCCCCCTCCTCAGCTCCACCACCCCCAAGTCCCGGGGCACCAAGTGTTCTTTTTCTAACGGTTCCTGAACCCTTGTCGTCTCGTAAGGGGCCCTCGTCCTCCAGGACTTTCTCTTTTGTCTTGCTTTTTACTGGGGGGGGGGATTATTACTTTATAGATTATTTTACAGGTTATACGAACAGCACAGGTTTGAGCTGCGGGCCCACTTACACGTGGGTTGTTTCAGTAGACACAGCGCAGTAACTGTATTTTCTACATTACGACTTTCTTCATAACCGTTTCTGTCCCCAGCCGACTCTACCGGAAGAGCGCAGCGTGCGGCGCGTGACGTGTGGAGTGTGTGTCAGTCAGCGCTTTGCGTCATCAGTGAGGCTCTGGCCGACGGGAGCTGGGAGTCGGTGAGTTCTGGGGAGTCCGCGCCCCCAGCCCCCACGTTGTTCAGGGTCGGCTGGATTTTCAGGACTAAAGACCCAGGTGATTCTGAAGCTCAGAGCACAGGCCGTGGCTCCTTGCCTCCCCAGGGAAGCACCCTCAGGGCTGTGGCGTCCCCTCCCCGCCGCCCCCGGCAGGGACAGTCTCCAGCGGTCCCCACTGAGCCTGCGGAACAGCACACGGGTCCTCGCCGGCTCGGCAGGCGTTTCCGAGACGTGCTGTGTGCCGGGCGAGCCGCTGGGAGCCGCACAGTCACTGAGGAGCAGAAACGGTCCCCTGGCGTCAGCGCACTGGGGCTGCGGGCACGCCGTGCTGGCCGCGGTCCCTGCCGCCTGGCAAAACGCGGAGCTGTCCTCCCCAGGGCCGGCCTCAGTCTGCCCGGGCTCCTCGACGGCCGCGGGTCACGCTGAATTTGATGGATGTGGATGGAGCCCCAGTGGATTTGCGCGTGGGGAAGCCCAGCTGAGGCGTCTGTGTCTCCCTGGCACCTGGGCCGTTACAGGCGTGGCTTCTCCCACAGCGCGACGCAGCACGCTGGCCTCAGACAGAGGGAGCCGGTGTCTGAGCGCTGGGTTACGGGTCCCAAAGCAGAGTCTTCAAGCACAGGGGCCTACTGAGCCTTTGCTTCTAACCTGGGAAGCGGGTACTGATATTTCGCATATTGCTGATAAGAAAACTGAGGCTCAGAGAGGTCAAGAAACTGGCCCAGGGTCACACAGCTCAGAAGTAGTAGGGGCCGAGCTTCTAATTCAAGCTTTGTGATGCTTATCTGAGAACTTTTCTTTCTTTTTATATCTATTTTTATGTTTGTTAATTTTTGAGGGGGGGAGGGGCCGATAGAGAGGGAGACACAGAATCAGAAGCAGCTCCAGGGTCCGAGCTGTCAGCACAGAGCCCGACGCGGGGCTTGGACCCACAACCACGAGATCGTGACTTGAGCCGAGGTCGGACGCTTCACCGACGGAGCCCCCGGGTCCCCGAGAACCTGACATTTGAACGGTGCCTGGCCCTGGGCTCATTGCTCCAGGTCGTCACTTTGCCCCACCGAGTCCCGTGAACCTGAAGGGCGGAGCACAGGCACAGCTCTGAACTGTGACCGAAAGCGGGGCCCTTTCTCCTTACGTCTGGTGGTTGGACCTTGAACAAGGACGCTTTTCTGTCCCCCGGGTGCTAAGCCCCGACTCCTTTGGGATGTTACGGTATCACGGGAAGAACATTTTCCAGACGTCCCTCGCCAGCGTCTCGCAAGGCCCTGACGCCTGGGGTGGGAGCCTGGCCCCGAGGAGGGAAGGCGTCCTCTGAGTGACTTCATCGCGCACATGGCGCTCTGCCGGAATCACTTTTCCGGAAGGTGCACGTTTGGTTCACAGCAGGGGGCCATCAGTGGTGAGCTTTGGGCGTGTTGCTGTTTTAAAACTTAAGTACGTGGCCTGTCCTACATGGACGTGGCCTTTCAGCTTCTTCAGGGAAGGTTTAAAGTGTGTGTTCACGCTGTAACCCCGGGGGGACAGGAAAGGCTGTTTGTTCTGTCCCCGGGCCTCCAGGAAAGCTGGCCCAGACCACAGGTGGGAACTTCGCCTGAGCCCTGAGCTCTCCTCTGTGCCACACGAGGCGTCTTTTAGGGTTTTAGGGGGACCGTCCTCCGGAGAGGCAGGAGCCGACGGACGGAGCAGAGGCAGTGCCATTGGCCTTGCTGCCGTGAGGCTGGAGGCTTCAGCCCCGGCCTCTGTTTTGCGGCCTCGAGCCCGCAGGGGCTGCTGGGGTTGACCTCGGTGTTGCAGAAGCGTCTGGTGTTGTGCTCTGTGCCAGCAGAGAGGTGGCAGCAGCCCCACAGTGTCCCTAGTCCTGCCGTGTGTGGCTCTGGGCCCCTCACCCACTAACCTTGCTCCCACCCTAAGTGGGGGTGCCATTATTATGCACCAAGATGTTAAACAACTTGCTCAGGATCTCAGGGAGGAGGGGGGTTGGGCTGGGATTCAGACCTAGGCCAGCGGCGCCCCCCCTCCCCCGTGTCCCCCCTTCTAGGGAGGGGCTCCTGGTGGCTCTGCACCGTCTGCCTGGCTGGCACACGCCAAGGTGACGCCGGTGGAGGTGCTTCCTGGCTTCCGAGGAGCTGGCGGCCAGACGTGGGCCCTGTCGGTCTAGAAACAATGACGAGGCACAGCGGAGGGGAACGGTAGCTGCACGGGCCAGGGACGTGCTGGGCCAGGACGTTGGGGAGGCTTTCTCCGGGGTCAGCGGCAGGGAGGGGTGGTGCCGGGAAGGAGCGATGATGGGGTGCCCGCGGGGTGGAGAGCATGGCACGTGCAGTGCCTTCTGGGAACCTCTCTGGTCGTGTGGGGACCGGGGGAGGGCAGAGTGGAGGCAGAGAGCAGCCTGCACTTGGCTAGCTGGGCCGGGCCAAGTTCTTGGTCAGGACCTCTCACAACAGGCCACGTGAGTGGCTCCATGGGGCCTGGTCCCTCAGTGGCTTAGTGCGTCCAGGTGGTGAGTGGGCAGGGGTCCCCCGGGAACCGTAGGACGGGGGCCTCTTGTTTATTCAAAAACCAGTTGCTCTCACCGGTTCACTGTAATATCCGCCGAGTGCCACGGTCAGAGGCCTCCCAGTGGCTCCGGATGTGCTGCTGTGTGGCTCAGCCGGTTTCCTGCCTCCCCACAAGGGCCCAGGGGCACTACGTAAGCCCCGCCCCCAGGACACAGGTCCGGCGGGCCCTTGACCCTCATCCATCACAGTGTGACCCCGGCTGCTGCAGACCGTGACTGGCTTCCAGCTCGTTCCCTCCCAGGGGCAGACAAGCCGCCCTTGCACTTGTGTGCCGGGGCCCCAGCCCGGGGCAGCCCACGGAAGGGCCTGAGCCCGGGCTGGGGTGCGGAGCTGGCGCTGAAGGTGCCCTCGGCCGGCTGGGTTCCGGGGGCTCTGCCCGGGGGGACGCGAAGGCGTTCTGAGTGCAGGCGGCTGACTGGCGTCGGGAAAGGTGCAGGAGCCTCAGTGATGGCTTCCACACGCGGTCCTCCCTCCGCCCGCGCCAGACTGCCCCTCGGCTTCCTGCTCCCGCCAGACGGTGCCCTGCGTGCCCCCCACCCCGCCCGCTCCCCGCTGGGCTGGCAGGGACCTCCGAGGACGCCTCCAGAGTGATTTCTCGCGTTTACGTTTTTCTTTGCTTGTTTTCAAGCATTTCTCTTTCATAGCCACATCGAGAGGGGCCCTGGTTGTTTTTCTTGCTTAGAGTCTCCTGCCAGTCGATTCTTCACCAAAAAAAAGGGCTGTGTGATCCCCCAGGCCCTGCCGGGACTGAAGGAGCTGGCGCGTCTCCCCAGGGGAGGGTTCCGGCACACACCTGCTCCCGGGGAAAGCAGCCCGTCTGGAGGCCGCCGGCCAGCTGAGGGGCAAACCCAGCTCGCACTTCTGTGCCGGAACGCTCCCGTTTCACAGATTAGGAGCGGGTTATGCAGTGCCCTGCCGGTGGAGTTCTCGGCCTCTGTCCCTGAGCTGGGGCTGCACGTGTGATCGAGAATTTTCCAACAGGCACGTTATAAATAGTGCAAGTGAAACTAATGTTGATAATATGCTTTATTTAACTCAATATATCCCGAACAGCACCCTTTGAACAAGTCATCAACATTTAAAATATTAATGAGCATCCTGACTGCACGTCCGTGTCCCCCAGACCCCGGGGTCGAGGCTCCTCCCTGCCCCCCGAGGACACAGCCAGCAGGTGGCTCCATGGTTTTAGGCCCATGCCACCCACCGGTCTGTCTCTGCAGGGCGGGCTGCGGACGGGAGCCTCAAGCAGTGTGACGCCGTCAAGTTCACCTCGAGGCCTGTGACTGTTTCGATGTGTGAAGTTAGTTCCAGAAACTTCCCTCGTCAGAGAGAGAGAGAAAGTGGTTACATGAGCCCTCACTCTCTTCCCCTTGCTCCCAGTGACCCTGTTTTCTTTCCCCTCTAGAAGTTTATTATGTATTTTAATAGCAAAATATATTACACTGGAACAATGGGGGAATATTGAAGGCGTATCATAAAACTCCTAGGTTGTCCTCAGAGGCACATTCACGTGCACGTGGGCTGGTCGTTCGCATACAATGTATAACGTGACTGCATTGTTGTCGATGCTGAGGAAATACTTCAGCCACCGCAGCGCTTTTTTAAAAAAAGCGCTTAGTCCTTTATGTGAACTCACTTTACCCCGGTTTATAAATTTGGAAAGCAAGAAAGTGGGAAAATGTTCGAAGAGGGAAAAAGAGCTAAAACATACTTATTCCCGTGACGGAATGCCGCGGAGCTAGACCATCTTCCCTGGAGTGAGCGACTTCTCCGCGCACATTTAGTTTTCTTTCTGTTTATTTATTAATTTGCTCAACAAATATTTGAGTCAGATCCTGAGCGAGGAACCGGGGAAACCACGGAGAATAAGACCAATGTGGTCCGCGCCCGCACGGGGCTCCAGCTCCGGTGGGGGAGACGAATAAATACTGAGGAACCACAGTGTGGTTAGAGTTACAAGGGGACGTGCAGGTGCGTGGGAGGTTATACAGAGGGGGGGCCTGAGCCGGGGCGGGGGCCGTCTGGCCGAGGGAGCTCGTCCCTGGGATTTGGTGCTTCTGCTGCGGCCCGGGTGGGAAGGAGTTGGCCAGGTGCAAACTAGGTGGGCAAGAATGCTGCGGGCAGAAGGAACAACATATGCAAAGGCCCTGAGGCCAGAAGGAGCATGAGGACTTGGACCCAGGGGCGTGCCCCAGGTGTAAGCTGGCGGGCACACCTCTGTGGGAGGTCCCTGCTAGACCGAGCGCCACCCCCACCTGGCCGGCCGTGATTGCCCATGTTGTCAGAGGCCTGCTGGGTTTCCACCCCGGGAAGTGGACCTGGAGCTGGCGCCTGTGGGACAGTCCTGAGAGCGGCAGGGGGCAGGGCCTCTTCCGCGGGCGCCCGGTGCTTGGGGTCCCCCTCTTCCTTCATCTGGCGAGGCCCCCGCTTTTTGTCTCCCTGCTGCGTCGGTGTGGTTCAGTGACCCTCGCTCGCTCTGCGTTTGCCCCGCCCGGTGCCCTTCCCACAGGACCGACAGAGTCCGGGGCACCCAGCCCCAGAGCGGCCGCGTCGGGGTCGGCTCATTGGGATCGGGGGCCTGTCCCTCTTTGTGTAAATAAAGTTTTTTTCAATGTTTATTTGTTTTGAGAGAGAGAGCGAGCGAGAGAGCGAGCACTAGTGGGGGAGGAGCAGAAAGAGAGGGAGACGGAGCTTCCAGAGTGGGCTCTGCGCTGACGGGGGGCTCGAATTCGTGAACCCAACCGTGAGATCATGACCTGAGCTGAAGTCGCCACCTGACTGGCTGAGCCTCCTACGTGGCTCTAAAGTTTTTTTTCATGTTTATTTTGTGAGAGGGAGAGAGACAGAGAGAGAGGCAGACAGACAGCGAGTGAGACGGAGGGTCCAAAGTGGGAACCGCACTGACAGCAGAGAGCCTGATGCGGGGCTCGAACTCAGGAGCCCTGAGATCCTGACCCGAGCCACCCAGGGGCCCCCGTGTGGATGAGGTCTCACGGGAGCACAGCCGCGCCGCTCACGGGCGGGATGGTCTGCGACAGACGTGGGCAGGGTGGCTGCGGCCACGTGGTTTGCAGAGTTGAGACGTTTAGCGCCTGGCCCTTTGTGGGAACAGCTCACCAGCCCCAAGCCCGAGTGCGTCCTGACGCCTCTGTGTCTCCATCCCCAGCTCCCACCGCAGCCGGCGGGGGCCCTGGGTTGCGGAATGTGGAACAGGCGTGGCAGCGTCTCTGACCTGTAAACATTTTATATGTGTCATGTCCCTGAATAGTCCCAGCAGCCCCTGACGTGGGTGCTGTCGTCATCTTGAAACTGGGGGAGAGGAGGAACAGAGAGGTCCAGGCACCCACCGAGGGTCACACAGCATGATGGCTCCTGAGTCTGGCCTGGTGGGAGGGGGCGGGGGGGGTGGTTGTATGGATCCCTTCAGATCTCAGATCCTCTCGGCACCCACGTCCCTATTCCAGTCCCTTCACATGTAGCAGGGAGGAGGGACTCAGCTTGTGGACTGGGGTCCCCCTGTCTTCACTGAAGTCCCAGTTTCACTGCTGACTGCGCCCTGGCCTTCCCGTCCAAGGGGAAAATCACCCAGTAACTGGTAATAGTGGGGAAGTGCTGGGCGTGACCACTCGAAACCAGCCTTCGCCAAAGGCGTGAACTCAGCCATCTGGGGAGTCCGTTACTAGAAAGGAACCAGGAGGAAGAAGCAGACGCCGCTGCGTGGAATCTGGGGGCCAGGCCCCTGGCACCTGAGCGCTTTATCTGGCTCAGTCTTGGTGAGAGATGGTCTGTTACCCCGTCTCTCTGTCGCGGGCGTGTGGCTGGGCGAGGAGCCCCGATGGCCCCCGGCTGGCGAGCGAGAGGCGGGCAGGCAGTGCGTGGAGGCCTGGCGTGTCCTCCGCGCCCGCGTGGGGTCTGCAGCCCTGGCCGTGGACCCGGACCGTGACCCTGCGGAGAGCTGGGGAGCCAGGTGTGGGTCGCTTGCCCAGGACCACAGGGAGGGTTTAAAGCCAGGCCTGCAGCAGCGCTCCGAGCAGCCAGGCTCCGGGTCTGAGGCCAAGGCTGCTGCTCAGACCTCCTGCCCGTGGCCTATGAGTGTCTAGTGAGTCAGTTAAAAAGCAAATGGATCCGTTTAAGTGAAAACACTTAGAGGCAGGGGATTTACTCAATGACTTTTTTCTTTTCTTTCTTTTTTTTTTTTACTATTGAAATTAATTAAAAACTAATTTTGAACATGTATGCCTGACGCTCTGCCAGGAACAAGTCACGTGTAAGATTATTTCTCTCTGTCCCCACTGGCCTCTGTTTTCATAAGGCCGTGTGGGGCTCACCTTCAGGTGATCTTGGGGTTTTTTTGGTCAAACAAAGAGTTATAACTTTCCCTTGGAGTAATATACATACCTCCACATATATGTGTCCTCGTGTGGGTGTGTGTGTGTGTACACATAGGAGACGTGTGTGAAAATAAATATACAAGTTATCTTGAAGTTAAAAAAATTTTTTTTAATGTTTATTTATATTTGAGAGACAGAGCGTGAGTGGGGGCGGGGCAGAGAGAGTCGAGACTCAGAGTCTGAGCTGTCAGCACGGAGCCTGACCCGGGGCTCGGACCCACGGACCTCACGTGAGATCATGACCGGAGCTACAGTTGGATGCTGAACCGACCGAGCCCCCCATGTGTCCCTGAAGTCGTTTCTCAGCTAGTTCGTCGTGAGGGGTTAGAAGTCGCTGAATGTCGAGGACAGTCATACTGGTTTATTACTCTCCAGTCTCAGCCTCCAACTGACATCGGAACTGATCTGAACTTTCAGGCCCTTTCTTTGTTTAAAACTCCCTCCCTCCTCTTCCATGAGGGCACACACTCATTAAAACGACGCCCTTGAGCTGCCAAATACAGCCCCGTTAATGTGTGACGTGTCTCTTTCTGATGTGTGTGTACTGACGCGCTCCGGCTTAGTACATGCAAGTCCAACTTTACGTTCTGCCTTTTTTCCCCTCTGAAACTGTATCGTCAGCGTTTCCCCGGGTATTACAGAATCATTATGCTATTTTTGGTGGCCACATAGCATTTCATCCGTTGGCTACGGAGGTTAATGAACCGCACCGCTATACTGCCCCTTGCCGCTGCTCCTGACTTTCCAGTATTACTAATAAAACACGGCCACGAACAGTGGTGCGTGAACATCTTGCCCCTGAGCACCCGGTCAAAGCAGGCGCCACCTCCGAGTCTCTGCCAGCCCGTCCTGGCCGCCTCCTTTCTGGCACGCTCGCTGACCTCAGCTCCTGGTGCTCACGGTGTGTCCCCATCTGGAGTGGAGCTGTTGGGGAGCAGGTCCTGTGGACCCTTTGGGGTGTCCTCGGCCGGCTGTCTCCCGTCCCGGGCAGGAGCCCGCCGCTGGGCACGCGGAGACTGCCCCACGGCTCTCTCAATCTCAGACTGCTCGGAAGAACGAAGTCTCTTAATTTAAAAAATTATTTTTCCTGGTCTGTGCAGGACCTTAGACAAGGAGGAGCCAGTTCAGATCTCAAACAAAGGGGGCATTAATGGGAGGGAGGCTTATCTAAGGTGTTTGCAACCCTTCGGCCCAGGGGAGGCCGGGGGGCGTGTGGGACTCTCCGCTGTCCCCAAGCCCGCGGCCGCGCGGCCTGCTTGCGGCTCCCGCGTGAGGAGGCGGAGCCAGGGGTGTCGGGAGACGCGGGGGCCTTGCTCCCCTGACTGTCGGTGTCTGTCCTCTCTCCCCGCTCCTCAGAGCCAGAGACCCTTGTCTTCGGGAATCTTGGCTACACTCGTTTCTATTTTCCCCCCTGTGTGTATGAAATGCTTTGCACCAAAGGAAAATTATACAGTGTAAACATTTATTCAGAAAAATGGTTTGCAGTGTTACCTCCCCGGAGAACTTGGCCGCGAATGAAAGCCTGGTACATGCGTCTGCTGGCCGCGGACAGGAAATGGAATCCTTTGCTCAATGTATTTCCAGCTTTTATGAGGCGGCTTCAGTGGAGATGTGTCAGCTTCTCGCCCGAAGCCCACGCTGGAAAGAACCCTGCTCTGCAGAGCCAGACAAACGCCCGGGTGTGGGGAAGGGTCCAGATCGGTGCCAGGGGTCTTGGTCACCAGGCGGAGTGCTGGGCCTCGTCTGCCGGGAGGCCGTGCCCTCCGGTCCTTGCCCACCAGGCCTGGCGGCCTCTTTCAGGACTCCTGCCCAGCACGAGGTTTGGACGGGCAGGGAGCCGCCCCTGGTGCCCCCTCTGCCCTGCAGCCCCGAGCGGTGGGGAGAGGCAGAGAAGCTGAAATGCAGGAGTGTGGTCCCTTCAGGGCCTGGGGAGAGGACGGTCTCAGGGAATTGGCACTGAGGCCGGAGACCTGGGTCCTTCATCTGTCATCCAACATAGACTTCTTATTAAATAGTTTGTCCAGCACACATTTGTTGAGCACCTACTGTGTGCGGAGGACGGATGAACCCAGCTCCCCGCCTGTGGGGGGTGGAGACTCGTGATCGATATGGCTCCCACGGAGGTGGCGGTCATGTGCATCCTCACGCACTTATCCCCACACGCGGTCTGGTGGGTGTCGGGGAGAGGGACTGGGCAGAGCTGGAGGAGGGGGCTTTGAGGGCAAGCCGGGGGGGGGGGGAAGGTGGGCCAGCAGCGGGGCTCCCCGGCACCCCCCGGCCTCCCCGCAGAGCGGCGGGGGTGGGAGCCTGCTCAGCTCAGGGTTTGCTGGGTCCCCTGCTCACTGCAGACTTGGGGTCGCCGGCGCCCCCTCCGCTCCCTCCCCCCTCCTCGTTACTGTTGCACCGGATGTCTGGGTTCGCGTCCCCGCTGCACCCTGGGGATCGGGAGGGCACTGGGCAGTGAGTGCCTGTGCCTTGAGCTCCCTCCTGTGAAAATGCCCGGGTGATGGTGCTCCTTGGCGCGTGGCCCCTAGAGGGCGCCCAGCGGAGGCTCAGCCTCCAAGCCGGGCTGGACGCACCGCGGGAAGGGCTGCCTGGGGGCGCCGTTCCCCCGAATCAGAGGGGCCTTCTCCGCTGTGGGTCCCTCACGGGGGTCCAGGGAGCTTGACCTTTCTTCCTCTTAGCACTTTGCGGCGTGAAGGCTGAAAGACAGCTGGGCAAAACCGGGAGGGAAGAGGAGACCTTCCCCAGGAGTGGGGGGGGTCCCCGGCTGAGAGATGCACACAGTGGGGATTAAGGGTCCCACCTGCGTGAACCCCGAGGGGGCCGCTGTCTGCCGTCCGTCTGCGCCGTGGATCATATCAATAAGCCGTGGCCGTTAGCGTGCGTGTCTTCCTCACCACGGCGTCGGGGCTGGCCTGCAGGCTCCCTCGCCTTGTTTCTGGAAAACGGATAAGAAAGCAGCGGTTGGAGTTGCTTTTCCTCTTGGGATTTTCAAATAAAATCAGAGACTAATCCCTCGTCTAATACCAATTTAGTACGGGCTGGGTTAGAACGTAGTCACCTCCATTTATGAAGGCCGGTTAGTATTTCTTTATAGAAAGCTATACTATTTTCAGAAGCATTTCAGACAAACATCCTAAGAAGACTTAGCAGGCTCAGGTTGTTTACCTTGGACCCAAATCTTATTCCTAATTAGCCGAGTCTTCAGCAGTCCATCAGAGAGTGGGGTTACCTGCCAGATTTCACACCTCGGGGGAAAAATATTCCCAATAAAATTTCCCTTAAAAAAACCCACTTGCTTTTACCGCTAAGACGTTCTCAGCATATTTAAATCAACCCCTCTCCACGAACACACAGAAAACCAATGTTCTAGATCCCAAGCCTGCTTCGTGGGCCCCAGATTTCAGGGAAGCTATTTAATTCAACATGAAGTTTTTAGCAGACGCTGAAGCAGGGACCCCGTGAAGACGGCAGACAGGCCAGCCGCGTGGGCACAGCCAGCCCAGGTTTTCCGTGCGGTGCGCGCGCGCGCGCGCGCACACACACACACACACACACACACACACATCTAGGACTCCACACTTTCTGATCCTGTTGTTTTAATTCACTTCACAGAAGCAAGCCCTTATGGAGAGTAAAGATTTCCTTCTCCGTGTTCACAGAAAGGCCCGCCGAGTCCGAGGACCTGGCACTGTGGAGCCAGACCTCCCGTTCCTGCTCACACGCGCGCTTCCTGGGCGCGCCTCCGTGCCGCCTGGTTTTACTTCGCCCTCCCCTCCGGGGGGCTGGGTGCCCGGGAGGCTCTTGCCAAGTATGTGTTGAGTGAAATCGTTGTTGCTGAGTGCAGATGATGGCTTGCTTTACCAAAAGGGTCCTAGATTTGGGCTGTAAAGGTCCCCAGAATTTTAGATCATCCGTTCTTCCTAGACTCACACCCACACCACAGCCTGTGGATTGTCGGAGATCCCCGAGTAGAAGCTTAGCCTGTTTACTTTTGATGTAGCGTCTAGGCTGGCCTGAAAAAACAAAAGTGAAAAAGCTCATGTTGGTGAATTAGGTTCTTGAGGTCTGTCTCACGTGGTTTGGTGGAGCCAGACATGTCTGTGAGGAAGGATGTGACATTGTAGAAAGGGCCCAGGTCTCGGCCTCATCACAGCCAAGCTGTGGGGCCTTGGGAAAGTCATTCACCCTCTCTGGGCCTCAGGCCCTACTTGTGAAACGGTGGCATTGGAGTTGATACTGTCAGCAGTGCCGCCGTGTCCCGCCCCTGGGCCACCACGGAAACAGTGAGTCGTCAGGTTCAAGACTCAGAACCACAGAGGGCCAGGAACACACTGGTTTTCTTTTGCTGGTTTTTTGGGGGAAAGTTCTTTTTATATTTACTTTTGTGTTTCCCTTGCAGTCTTTTGTCCGTTGTTGAGTAATTTTGTTACTTATTTTGGTTTAAGATCTGAGAGAGAAAATAATTTATTTTAGTACTTATCCGTCGTCAGAAAAAATTTTGACTGACTTAAACTGAAAATATAAAGCATGAAAACGATGAATTCAGAATAAAAGGCAAGAGGGAGGAGAATAAAGTGTGGAGACAGAGATTGTTTTTAGAAAATCTTAGGGTTCCCGGGTGGCTCAGTTGGGTAAGCAACCGAGTCTTGATTCTGGCTCAGGTCATGGTCTCAGGTTAGTGGGTTTGAGCCCTGCGTCGGGCCTCTGCGCTGACGTTTCGGAGCCTGCTTGGGATTCTCTCTCTCTCTCTGCCTCTTCCCTGCTCATGTGCATGTGCACTCTCTCTCTCTCTCTCAAAATAAATGAACTTAAAAATACATAAAAATCTAGCCAAGGGAAGCTGTAGCAGCTAATCTAGCAGATCTGCTCTGAGCTTCCTAGCCAACAAGGCAAAAGGAAAATTAGGAGAACGTTGTTATTGATGTTAAGCGTAGGGAGGCAGAAATCCAGTAGGGGCTGGTAGTCCTCAGTTCTTTGACCAAGAAGAGCCCTTAAAAGCTCCTGGAACGTTCCTGACCCCTCCCTGAAAGATTTTGTGAGTTGGGAATCTTTTGCTGAAGTTCAATCCGGGAGGCTGAAAGTTACTGACCTTCCGTTCCAGGTGGTCACGAAATGCTAAAATTTGCTGGCTAATGTGTAGACAATATTCATTCGAGGGATTAAGAACTGATAAAAATAAGTAAACTTCACCGAGAGAGTGTGTGATAGGCAAACAGAAACCCAAACAGAAAACCACTGAGCGGAGGGCAAGAGAGCCTGGATTTGAACCCCAGCTCCGCCGACGATCCGTGTCTCCGGGGAGGCCCCGTGGCCTCTGTGGGCCTCGTCTCTTCACCTGTGAAATGAGAGGGTTAGAACTGGCTCCTCTGAGATCTCAGAGCCGTCGGCTCCACTCGTGGCCGCAGTGGGTGCCAGGGGGGTCGGCCTGTCCTCTGCGCTCAGACCTGCTTAAGGCACAGCTTTCGGATCAGAAATGACCTTGAGACCGTCACCTGTCAGTCCTTGGAAAGCAAGGTGACCCCCTTCAATCTAACTTCTTGAAAGAGAAAAGACCCTTTCTCCTCACGAGGGTTTTTCCAACGGAAGCGCGTTTCTGTGACCCGAGGCTGACGCTGGGCTGCAGGGGGGGCACGCGGGGCGGGTGTGGGTAGGTGGGGTGTGCCAGGTGCGGGCAGGGGGGGCACTCTGGGCTCGGGCAGGGGGGCCGGCGGCTTTCTTGGGCTTGAACCGAGCTGCCGCGAGGCGGAAACACCGCAAAGATGTTTTTCCAAGAAATTGTCCCTGAGCAAAAACATTGCCACTTTCACTGGGGGAAAATGGTTTCAAATATTGGCTTTTGTTTTTGTGGAAAATGGTGAAAAGTTTGAGGGAAAACCTCAAAGCCCTTTGCTTTTATTGAAACCACAAAAATTGATTAATTTTTTTAAAGCCCAGTTTTTCTGCTGAGGGCTGAACTTTCTTCTCTGAAAGGCTCTGCTTCACTTTTCTGTTTTTGAAGGCTCTCCTGAGAGCCTCATGAAAGGTCCTTCTGTTTGCTTGGCCAGCGGAGCGCCGGGGTCCCCAGGCCGCACACGGAACACTGGATCTTGTGCCCGAGCAGGCCTGGGGCTGTCCTCCTGCTCCGACGCCCCGACAGCGCCCGGGTCTCCAGCTCCTGGGGCCGCGGCGCTCGCGGGCTGCGCCCTCCCCACTGCTGGGTCAAGTCGTCTGACTTTGCTTCCCGGCCCTGCTCTGTCTGCGTTGCCGCCTCTTCCTGGGCAAACGGAAAACTGTGCACACGTTGCCTCTGCTGGCGGGGAGGGGGGGCAAAAGCTGACCTTGTAAGTTAATCGGTCCCCTACCCGGTGGCTGGCGAGAGGGGCTCCTGGGCAGGGGACAAGCCGTCTGTCCCAGGTGAAGTCCCTCTGCCCACACGGACACACCGCCAGCCGGGCCGGCTCTGCTTCCTTCCCACGGCATCTAGTTTTTCTTAGTGAAGGCAGCTGGGGACTCCGGGACCACCAGGAGGCACTTGGTTTCTGGCCACCAGAATAGAGTTGGTGTTAGGTTGGGGGGTCCAGGAAAGTGAGGCCTCGGGGTGCATCCAGAGGGGACCCCTCACCCAGCCCCGAGGGGGGCATCCGGACCCCGTGTGTGGAAGGGCAGGTTTACGGCCAAGGCATCTCGGTGCGGGGTTCCACCTGCCTGGCCCACGTGTGGCCGCGCCCTCTCCATGGAAGGGAAGTTCCATTCCCGGAGCCTGACCGCCGGATTCCTGCCCCGCTTGCCTGCTGTGTCCTCCAGGCAGGCTCGGCACCGGGCTCGGCACCGGGCTTGACCCCTGCATGTGGGGGATGGGGCAGGGCCCGGAGCGGCTGCACGGATTTGTTGGGAGGGTCGAATAGAACAGTGCCAGGCACACCGGCAGGACTGCGTGTCGCCACCCCCACCCCCGCCGCCAAGTCTGAGTTTTACAGATGGAGACCCCACAGTGTGACAAAACTGGGGGCGCATTTTTAAGGAAGCGGTTGCTGGTGATGTCCCGCTGTCCTAACGCGGCCTCTGGGTTCGGCTGGCGTGTTTCACTTCCCTGTGTCCACCACCAGTGACCGTCTGCATCTGAGCGACAGCCCCGTGCACGCTGTGCCCTACCCCAAGCGGGCATCGGCCTGCCAGTGCGACCGGGCGGCAGCAAGGGGGCCCGACCCAGGCCGGCAAGCAGAAGCTGCGGGAGTCGGAGCCTTGAGCCCCCGTCCTCCGGGCCCCCCCAGCACGCTGCCTTTCTGTCCCTCGTGTGTGGGTTTCAAGCCAGAGAGGTGCACTGTGTCAAGGAGGAAGAAGAGGCTTCCTTCGGGAGCACTCTGGTTTCCAGTCTTCCCCGCAGGTGAGCCCGGGGGGCTCAGCCCCATGTCCACGTCCACAGGGACGGTCTCTCTGGCTGCCCGGAGGCAGGGAGGGAGGCCTGAGGACCCGCCCTCGCTGGGGGCGCCTGTGACCCTGCGTGACATCTCAAGGAATCACGACCCTGGTCCAGGAAGGGGACTCCGCGGTGCTCCCCCTTTCTTCCTCTGGTCACTTTAGCCCTGAAGAGACCCTCAGAGGCCGGGTCTCCTCCCAGAGGCTCACCCCTTCCTGTCCCATCCTGGACTATTATTATTCAAAACACAGCCTGCCCGGTCGTCTCCACCCGCCAGCAGAGCGAGCGGCGCGCGGCTGATCACTGACCTGGAATTTCATTCGCTTCTGAACTTAATGTAAATATTGTGTGATCACGGGCTCGGGCGCAGTTTGGAACAAGCCTCCCTTTTGCTCTCTTATCTGATTACCTTTTAAGAAAGCACCTCATTGTTCAGATTCAAGAATAACAAGTTTCCTCACATCCAGTCCCCACAAACCTTTCATTTTCCTTCCCTCTTTCTGTCCTGTTTAGCATCGTCTAATTACAGAAACATGTCTGTAAGCGCCTCACACATCTGATAATCAGATTCTCCCCTGTCCCCGACTCTTCCCCCATCTTCCCCCACCCCCTCCGCACTCTGCCACATCTGGAACAGTCCCCGGCCAGGCCATGCCCAACTGACTGCTGAACGGCTTCCAAATCACATCTCCCCCTTCCGGTCCTGGCCGCCCGACATGCTCAGCCGTAGAATGCTCAGCTCCCGACCTCTGGTCCTCTCCGACGCCTCTCGCTCATGACAGGCGTGGGACAGAGCCATCGTCTCCTTCCATCCCTTCGGACCTGGTCAAGGCATCTGCAGAAGTGGAACCATGCCCGTCCCGTGCAGATACAGTGAACACACGCGGGAGGTTTTACTTAGGTCCCCGATAAGTCAGTAGGACGGTGAGGCCGTTGGGAGGAGAATGCGAGGAACAGATGTGCGTGTCGGAGACCGGGACACCGACACGGGGCCCCCACGGGCATGTGCCTGTTTATGTCTCCAGGGCAGAACTGTGTTTGGGGCCGTCTCCCCGGCGGGGTGCACGGGCTGTGTCTCCGGGACACACTCCATTTGCACGTCCATCCGCGGGCGAGGATCCTCGGTGCCCCCTGTGTTCTCCAGCGGGCAGGGCGGTGGCCTCCGCGGGGTGCGGGCCCCGCCGCCTCCCGCACCCCAGCCCCGGGCCTGCTGCGTGTCCCCAGTTCCGGCGACATCCGCCGATCCCAGCCTATTTCAAGGTGTCCCGCAGCCTCTCTGCGCGCTTTTCACGGAGATCTCGGGCTCTCCACGTGCAACGGCCGCACCGTCCAGGCCTCACGTCAGGAGAAGCCCGGGCGGCCGCGGGGGGCGGCCTCACCGGCTCACCGTAAATCTTCCAGAAATGGCACGTTAGTCCAGGACATTCTTGGCTCAGAGCTCTTCGTGGCTTCCCTGTCGTTTGTGTGATAATTTCCAGATCCTCCCATGTGGCATCTAAGCTTTTCCACAACCTGGCCACGATGCATGTTTAAATCTCCAAAAGCATTTGTTAAAATAATAGGAGGCAAGAGCAGAAAATTCAGAGATTACAGAAGCACAGACGTGGAGGCGGTCAGCCGCCTCCCTCCCTCAGACCTTCAGCGCGGACACGAACGGGCGTCCCTGGTGGACGGCCGTCAACTCTTGCCTGGGGGGCAGTTTGAAGTTTCTCAGAAAATCGTGGAAGCGTTTCATCACCCGAAATGGCCATTTCTCCGCAGGAGGAGGCTGTGAATGACATCATGTCAAGGAGGTTCTGTCCACGACCAGGTTTAGGGCAAGTTTTCACGGTCTCTCTAGAAATTGTCTTGATGTATAAAGTCATGTTTATGTTTGTACCTACATCCATGTAATTTTAAGCATCAATGGCATCATTTTCTACCCATGATCCTTTTGCAATGCTGCCTTTTTTTTTTTTTACACATAAAACCTGCGGCCCAGCCGTTCTCGGGTGTGGAACACACTGCGTCGTGCAGCTCCGTCTGCTTCAGACCTGGCGTATCCGCTCGTCCCGCCCCGCCGAGCATTCCCTGGTTTGTCTCCCTGCCACACGCCGCTCCGGTGTATTCTCCTGCCCTGCGCATCCCCCCGCGGAGCCCCATCGACCCACGGTCTTTCTTTAGAAACATCTAATCCACTCCTGCTCACGGATCTTTCCGCTCGGTGCACTAACATGGGAAGCCAGGCGCCACCCAGGAAGAGGAGGACACCCCACGTGGGGTGGCTGGGACATGCCAGCCCGCGTCCCCTGCCCCTGCCGGCCCGCTGCTCGCATCCATATGCCCCTGTGCCGTCCTTTAAGGCCCATTTGGATTTTCCTTGGGAAGCCATGCTTGCTGGCGGCTGTCAGAGGCCGATGTTCAAACGTTAAAACCACGTCCGGTATCTATCGACAGCTCGTCAGGGAGACGGTAGGAAGCGAACGCTGCGTACACCGTGTGCTCCTGGGACTCTCTCCCCGCCCCCCTTCCCTTCCTCTCCCTGACTTCCGTCCATCCCTAACTCTATGCCACCAGCCTTCCGGTGGGTGCTGAGAAGTCAGCAGTGAGTAGAGCGGGGCCAGTCTCTGTCTGTTGGCACTTCCGGGTCACGTGAAAGAGCACACTTGTACATGTAACCGTGTGGGTGGGGAGCAGCGTCCCAAAGGGAGGGCGCAGGGTGCGGGGGGGCAGGGGCAGGGCTTGG
This sequence comes from Mungos mungo, assembly GCA_004023785.1. Taxonomy (NCBI): domain Eukaryota; kingdom Metazoa; phylum Chordata; class Mammalia; order Carnivora; family Herpestidae; genus Mungos; species Mungos mungo. The sequence continues at coordinate 5,722 of PISW01007946.1, read as the reverse complement.
GGAGGGCTCCTGCCTTTGTCAGTAGCTTCACTAGGAGGGTCAGAGGGTGAGCGAGGGGGGGTGGTCACCTGGCCACGTGGCAGCAAGGAGCCGTGGGGGCAGATGGGCAGGTCCTGCAGGCCCGGGCGGCCACCGTCACAGGGCGGAGGTGAGTGGACGTTCAGTAGGAGCATAATGAGCAGCAACTCGGCCCCGTGGGCTGCGTCCACAGGGCGTCTTAGAGGGGGCCGCAGACGGCAGTGGTGAGGGCGGGGACTCTGGGGGCCCATCGTGCACGGCCTCTGTGCCTTTGATTCCCCATCAGGACGTTGGCAACGTACCAGGACCTGCCCCGTGGAATGTGTGGCTGTGGGTGCACCCCGCCAAGTGCCCCGGGCCCCTCCCTGCCCGTGGTGCCGGCCGCGTGAGCTGCACACCGTCTGTCACACAGCCTTCTCGGAAGGGCTCGGAGCAGCAGGTTTGGAGTTGAGTCTTACCCGGCAGAGTGCGTGGGGTGGGGGCCCACGGATGTAGCGTGATGACCGCCCTGGCAGCCCTCCCCCCCGCCCCCGTCTCTGTGGTGGCCGCAAGCCTGCATCCCACAGTCTGTGTGCTGAGTCTTGGGTTTCAGCTGTGGTGTGGGCACCGGGAATTAGTCATCTGCTGGGGATGTGGCTAAATAGAAGATAAATATTGTTCTGCGCTCTGTTGAGGTTCCCAGGCCCAGGACAGGGCAGCACGGGTGGTGCCGGAGCCGCGGCGAGTTGGGATTCTGGAGCACGAGCTCCGGGCGGATGATGGAGGTGCCCCGGCAAGAGCCAGGCCCGAGAACGGAGGCTGTAGGGGGGAGGCTCCGTGTGGACCCGGGACTCAGGTGCACACCCCCCTCTTCCAGCGGCCCACCTGGAGCCTCGCTGCGCCCCCCAGGCCCCATGCGCAGGCTTGCCTCTCCGACGTAACCTTTCAGGGGCGCCGCTTGCTGCTCCCGTGAGAACTGAACGCCCCTGTGTCTTCGCAGCACCGCCCGCACCCCCCTCACCCCCCGCCCCCTCGCCCGCACCCCTTCTGGCTGGCTCCCGGCCCACCTCAATCCCCACAGCCTTGTCCCGCCCACCCTGGGACCTTGGCCTGAGCGCTTCCTCCGCTTGAGGGCTTTTCCTCCATCGTTTACCTGGTTAACTTCCACAGTGTTTAGATTTTAACGCACAAGTCATTTTTAGGCGCCAGGTCAGTTCCCCTCTCCTGCCCCCGCCCCGCCCCTTGCGTCGTGGATCCTGTTTTCACCCGGCCCTTTCTGCCGCGGTGCTGCCGCCGCCAGGACTCCCTGGATGTGCGTATGAGATTCCCATCTGCCCCTCTCGTTGGAATAATGGCACCTTGTGGGCAGCGACCAGGTCTCTCTTGTTGATCGTGGTGTGCCCCCTGCCAGCACCCCCCCCAGCACCGTCCGAAGCACACAGCAGGTCCTCAGTGTATGTTTGTCCCTTGTCCCCCCCTCAGCACCATGCCCGGCACACAGCAGCTCCCCAGCGAGTACTCGTTGACCGACCACATATGGGGGCGGCTTCCAGGACGGGAGCAAGGACCAGGCAGAGGAGCCTTTCTGTGTGACCCTCCCTGGCCACGATTACTTGGGCCGGCAGACGGACGCTGGGCTGCAGGCTGGCCCGAATCTCTGACTTAGGAACTTGGGATTTGGAGACACTGCTGTCTGGGGGTGGCTCTCATGGTGCTGTGCCAGCCGTGGGGTCTTCGTGTCCTGCTGGGCGCACAGAGACCCCGAGAAGGGGGCCTGGAGCAGCAGACGCAGAGACCTCGCACCAGGACGCCAGAAGCACGTGCATGTAAACTCCCGGGGGGCAGAGAGGCAGGAGACAGAGGCAGATGGGGACTGAGGGCATCTGTCCTCATTTCTGAAGGCTCAGGCTCCCGGTCCCGGTCCTCTGAGCTGCCTGTCACCTGATCACAAATCCTTCTGTTTGGCTCAAGTCCGGTTCTGTCCCCTCAGCTCCCAGGCCTTTATCAAGATCCATCTGCTCCCCACAGCCGGGTAGTCAGGGGGCAGCAGAAGGGGGGACCGCGCAGGGAGGATGGAGGGTGAGCGTTCTTGGGTCTGGAGTGTGACTGCCTTCCTCCTCCTCTGCGTGGCGGCCGGCCTCGGGAGAGGCCGCTTTCTCCCCGAGATGCTGCCCCGGGCTCCAGACAGGGGTTTGCAGAGCTCCGTGAAGACGCAGAGCGGCCCAGCAGGGCGGGGCCTCGACACATCCCACCCAGGAGTGGTGGGAACCCCACGGAACTTCACAGGCCCCTTCACGGTCCCGCCGGGGCCGGGCCGCCAGGCCGGCCCCTTGGGCTTTCCCCGGCCCCTCTCGCCTGCCCCCAGGTCCCCTGTGGGATGGCCCTGGCCGCCCCGGGCTCCCACACCTCGTAAACCAGCGCAGGGCCTGCCCGGAGCTGCTCACGTGGGGCGTGCGTGGCCCCCGGTAACGGAGAGTGAGACCCAGCAACGTTTCCTTGCGTGTTTCCAGCTTCTGTTTGGTCTCAGAAGGAATAAAGCAGCCGAGTCAACGTGCTCTTTAATCCTGCGCACCAGCGGCCGCCTTCACAGGGTGCTGCGCAGAGTCAGTGCACATCCGGGCCCCGCGGTGGGGCCGGCGTTTCCCGGCAGGGGCTGGGTGCATTCTGGGGAAGACGCGACCCCCACCCCGGTCCCCAGCCCCCCGAAAAAGCACGGAGGCGGGGGCGAGCTTTCCAACACGGCGCGCATTCCCGCCGGGCAGCTCCGCGGCCGGCTGCCTGGACCCTTCTTCCCACACGTGCTGCTCCCCCCAGCTCGGCTGAAATTAGGTGAAAATCAGGGGTTTAGGGAAAGGATGAAATGCAAGCCATGGAGAGGCTGGGAGTGACTGGGCCTCTCTGTCCACTCAGCCAGGAGAGCAGGAGAAATGGTCTCTCACGTCCTTTTCTCTCTGCACTCCTCTCTCTCTCTCTCTCTCTCTCTCAAACCGCTTTCTCCACATGGGGGCACAAGAGACAGCGTCTGCTCCTCCGTCCCAGGCTCCCAGTGGCCCCGCCCGGGAGGACCCTCTGCCTGTCTCCTGGCCGTGTGCAGCGTCAGGGAAGCCCGCTGACTGGGTCACGGTGTGTCCCCCGGGCCAGTCGGCCGTGGCCGTGGAGGCCGAGTCCTGGGAGAGGGAAGGATGCGAGGCCTCGAGGCCCCACCGTGTGCCCCTGACACGGCCCTGCTCCGGCCTGGGCCCCGGGGCCTCAGGGAGACGAGCCCACAGCAGCTCAGGGACCCCGGGCCCCTCTCGCCACGAGACCAAAGGTGGTGAAGAACTTTTCACACCCTCCTCTCTGCCCTCCTGGACCCCCTGGCCCAGGGGCCTAGTGAATCTGGGGTTCCCAGGACTGTCTGTGACAGGGACCCGTGCGGGCCTGGCGTGTTCGTCTCCGAGTCCTGAGCTGTCGTTCCGCACCGCACGGGGTCCCTGAGACGCGCACCGCCGGCCTGCTGGCTTCTGTTTTGGGAAAGTTTCTTTCTTTCTTTTTGAGAGCAGGGGAGGCAGAGAGAGAGGGAGAGAGAGAATCAAAGCAGGCTCGAGCGTGGAGCCCAGCGCAGGGCTGGGGTCTCACCACCATGAGATCACGCCCTGAGCCGAAGCCAGAAGTCGGCTGCTTAGCTGACTGAGCACCCAGATGCCCCACAACCTACACGCTTTTATCTGCAGTGCCCGAGTCTCAAGAGATCGGGCCACTGACACGTTCTTCCCGAGTTTGCTGCCAGTTAACTGGGCGGGAAGACTTGACATGAACATTGGGAGGCTCTTCGTGTCTTTATCGGTTCCACTTGGTGACTTGCGTGTCTGGTTGCAGAAAAGGATCAGTGTTGTTGCTGAGCGCTGCCGCCCCAGACGGGCCAGGCTGGTAGGACAGCACCCGCTTCCCAGCATCCTCAGCTCTGGCTCTGAAACACTCCCGCCCCAGGGGTGGTGACGGCGCTGTCATCGGCATGGTGCTGGAAACGCCCCGCGGGTGGAGGTTGGCCAGTTCTCCTCGGGCGGCGGGGACACTGAATGCAGGAGGACGGAGGAAGCCTGGGGCCAAGGAGGTGTGCCCCTTCCACTCGCTCTTAGCGTTACTCGCTCTAGGGGGTCAGATGCTTGCCGCGCCCTCTGAGGCCTGGGCTCCGTCACAGCCTCACCTCACAGACGCGAGAGCTGCGGCCGGGGAGGTGACTGGGAGGCAGCACTGCCATGACGGGCGCTTCCGGAACAAAGCACTCTGGTCGCCGCGCCACCTGCCGAGCGGCGCCCCAGGGCCTGCCAGGTCACCCCACACTCGCCGGGCTTCACCCGCACCCCTCAAGGGTCATCGACTCGCAGGGCCAGCGTGGTGCTGGGCGGTTCGCACGGTTCCCTAATCCAGTTGGAAGTGGGCGTCTCGCTATTCTCCTTCAGCCGCAGGGAACCGAGGCACAGAGAGGTTAGGTGGCTGGCCTTGGGTCACACACCCAGGAGGTGGGGAAGCCTTGAGCAGGGGCTTCAGTTGTGCCTCAAGGTCTGTGAGCTCATCTCTTTCCCTGAGCTGCCTCCGAGTGTGGAAAAAAACACCTGTGTAGACAGGCCCCCCGCCAGGTGTCCCCACTGCCTTTCAGCCTCCAAAGCGCCCTCGAGAGGTGCACACCAGGAGAAGGCGGGATTTTGTGTGACGGTGGCTCAGACAGGCCACGGCAGTGGCTAAAGGGCCCACGGATCGTGTGGGGGGTGCCTTCTCCCACGCTTCAGGGGGTCATGTAGTCAGATTTAGGCGAGCTGGAAGCAAAGAGCATTTCCTGTGATTACAATGACCGTGCGTGTGTGCTCGGTGGGGAGCGCTGGTCTCCTGCCTGGCGGACCGCGGGCAGTGTTTGCTGGCGGTGACCTTGAGTGCGGCCCACACCGCAGATGAGACAGCGGACCCTCGAGGGCAGGGCACACTGGAGCTTGTGAGCCGTTTTGTCCCGAACCTCCAGCCTGCGCCGGGTCCGGCCTGCTGACCCAACCACCCATCTACAGGAAACGGAGAGGACAGAGGAACAGGTGAAATGACACCCTGAGGGTGCGGCCGGCCGGACCCAGATGGTGGGAAACCTTGGAGATAAGCCTCCTGGGTAGTTCAGGCAGCCTCTCCGTCCCTCCTGGTCTCCAGGCAGATGTGTGCACCCAGGGCAAGTTACCTCAGCTCTCTGTGCCTCAGTTTCCCTACACATGTATTTGCAGATACATGAACACACGTATATATATCTGTGTGTGAGAGAGACTACTTAGATGTCACATCAAAGGAGTGTAATTTGTGGCCCTTATTTGGGTTCTGATATGAATTGTTAAAAAATGACATTAACATTATGAGAAATTCGAAACGTGAGCACTGACCAGCTATTGGGTGCGATCGAACAGTTGGCGTTTCCTGGGTGGGGCAGACTCTGGACGAGCCGGGTGTCGGGGAGACGAGAGGGGGCAGGACTTGATCCTTTTGGAGGCTGGAAGCCGAGGGATGGGCACCTTGGGGTTAATTGTACCGTTCCTTCTGTTTCTGCTCGTGTTTGAATGTTTCCGTAACAGGAGGTGAAGGAAAGAATACGTTCCTTGCCTAGAGCACCGCTGCTTTGGGAAACAGCTCAGGCGACAGGACGCTCAGTGGAACACAGAAGTTCCCTGTCGGGCAGGCACGGGCTCCAGGTGTCGTGGGCGTTGCTCTGGAC